>CM076574.1:1406310937-1406541762 GCA_034641835.2 Pinus albicaulis
TAGAAAACTTGGAAAAAGTCTTAAAAATATGTCAAGAAGCAAACCTTTCACTTAGTCATGAAAAATGTTTTATGATGTTTACTGAAGGTATTGTTTTAGGGCACCATATTTCAGGGGATGGGATTAGAGTTGATGAGTCAAAAGTTGAAGTCATCTCTAACCTATCTATTCCAAGTTGTCAAAGAGATGTTAGAAGTTTTCTAGGATTTACAGTGTATTATCGGAGATTTATAGAAAACTTCACAAAGATAGCATCTCCACTCTTCAAATTAATTACCAAAGATTGTGAATTCAAGTGGACTTCTGATTGCCAGTTAGCTTTTGAAACCCTGAAAACCAAAATTTATGAAGCACCTATATTAAGGGGACCTAACTGGAAGTTACCTTTTCATATCTCGACAGATGCTTCCGATACAGCTCTAGGAGCATTATTGGGACAAAAAGATTTAATTCCCTATTCCATCTATTATATCAGTAAAAATTTGACTCATGCAGAGTTAAACTATACTGTAACTGAAAAAGAGTCTTTAGCTGTTGTTCATGCCATAAACAAATTTAGACACTATATAATAGGCTATGAAACTTTTATTCACACTGATCATTTTGCAATTAGATACCTAATGAACAAATCAATCACTAATGGCAGAGTTATAAGATGGTTATTGCTCTTACAAGAATTCAACGTTACTATTCTAGATAGGCCTGGAAAACAAAACACAGTAGCTGATTTCCTATCTAGACTCCAAAATATCAAAGATGACACTCCAGTTGAAGATCAATTTCCTGATGAATATCTTTTTGCAATCTCTACTCAAACTCCATGGTTTGTTGATATTGCTAATTATTTAGTTTCAGGAAAATTTCCTTCGATTATGAATGCAAGGGATAAAAGAAAAATCATTTGTGATAGTGCAAAATATTCATGGGTTGCTAATGAGTTGTACAAGACAGGTCCAGATTTGATCATTAGAAAGTGTGTTCGTGAAGATGAGATGCCTGAGATTCTCAAGGCATGTCATGATGAACCTTGTGTCAGACACTTTGCAGATAAGAGGACAGCCTATAAGATCCTTAATTTAGGATATTATTGGCCATCCTTATTTAAAGATGCTAAAGAGTATGTCAAAAGGTGTGACAGTTGCCAAAGGGTAGGGAAACCTTCTCCTTCAGGTGAGATGCCACTACAACCTCAGGTACATATTGAACCTTTTGAAAAATGGGCTTTGGATTTTGTAGGACCTATTGGTCCTCCATCAAGACAAAAGAGATATATATTAGTTTGCACTGATTATGTTACCAAATGGGTAGAGGCCAAGCCATTACTTTTTGCTAATGAAGCATATGTAGTTACTTTTCTTTTTGAGGATATTTTTACTCGTTTTGGTGTCCCAAGGGAAATTGTTATAGATCAAGGAGCTCAATTTACATCAAGGCTAGTAGAGAAAATGATGGAGAGGTACAAAATCAGGCATAGAAAATCTACTCCTTATCATCCACAAGCAAATGGTCAAGTGGAATCTACTAATAAGGTCATTGAAGGAATCCTAACAAAGACTGTCCATTTACATAGAAGAGATTGGGTAGATAGGCTTCCTGAAGCCTTGTGGGCCTATAGAACTACATGGAGAAATACAACAGGCCATACTCCTTATGAACTTGTTTATGGAAAGCAAGTTTTGTTTCCCATAGAGTTCCAGATTCAAACTTTCAAAATGGCAGTTCAACTAGGACTTGATTTAACGGAGGCACAAAAGCATAGACTGGAGCAAATCAATGAATTGGATGAGATTAGACAAGATGCAGTTCAGAAAAAAAGTCTAGGCCAATAGCAAAGGGCTAGATGGCGTGACAAGTACATCAAAGAGAAGAAATTCAAAGAAGGTGACTGGGCTCTCTTGTTTGATTCAAAATTCAAGGATTTTCAAGGGAAATTTCAGACACATTGGCTTGGGCCATATGAAATTGTTGAAATTTTTGATAATGGGGCAGTAAAAATCATAACTATAGATGAAGAAGAGGTCACTTTTCTTGTGAATTGTCATAGATTGAAGTTGTATCACAAACCACTCTCAAGAGAAGAATTTTTCAAGAAGTTCCAAGAATGTAGTGATGTGAAGTTAATGAAGAAGAATTTTTCTTCTTCATCAACTTGATTAAATTTTCTGAAGTATTTCTCTTTTGAAAAATAAATAAATAAATAAATAAATAAAGGTATAAACATGAAAACCAATCATAGATTGGCATGTTTATACATAAAAGATAGGGTGAAAATCAGAGTCTCTCTGACACTCTAACTTTTCCCATTTTGTTTTTGCAAGCAGCTGTTACAAAATCATAAGTTCAGATCCATAGTGCTTATGATCCATCTCATTTCATTTCACTTCATTCACTTATCCATCCATATTCCATTTCATTCATTCATGCTCTACTTCATTCCATATTTCATTCATCCCATTCCATACTCCATCCATCTCATTTTCATGTCAAAATTTAAAGTTTGATGTCTTGCTGTAAATGAATAAAACATGTCATGGATTGCAGGGCAGTTCTTATGTTTTTCCACTCCATTTCATAAAATGAATCCATTTCATTTCATCATCCACTTCATACATATCATAACACATCATCCATATCCATTCATATCATATAACATTTCACCTATATCCAAAAACACTCCATTCCATGATTAAAATACTCTACAGGTACATTCTGCAGCTCAACAGACATTTTGCAGCTAATCAGCCTTTCTGCAGCCAGACAGTCATTCTGCAGCTACAAATCCTGAAGGCACCAACCAGCAGACATTAGAATTGCAAAAAAATGATCCAGAATATCCATGAATAAGAAACATCAAGAAGAATTATGAAGACTCTTCCAAAGGTGAACAAAGAAGACAAAGACTACAAAAATCAAATGAAAAGCAGAGGTAACAAGTTTAGATTATAATGGCATTTCATAAAGTTTAGCATAGTTTTAGTTATGGATTGTTCGAAAAGGTTGTTTTAATTATTTTTATTGATCATGACCAATAAACCCTCCACAAACTTTGGATTAAAACTCTCATTTCAAATTCCATACCCGACATCATTTAAGCGGTTCAAATGGTCGAAGTATTTGAATTCTTCACGTCACCCAACAAAATCATTCAATGATGATTTTATTTTCCGTTGTAAAAATCTCCGCCGTCTTTTCAATCAATAATTCGCTTCCTCCACCTCACTCCATTATCTCATTTCGTAACTACCTCCATCACTCCCATCTGTAGCCGGCACTTCATTCCGCAAACAGAGATATCCTTACCACCGAGAGCAGAGCAAAAGGGTAAACGCAGAGGTATAGCAGCGTGAGAATTTGAAGCCATTTGTTACCGTGGGCAGACAAAGTATCACTATGGGCAGAGATTGAGCATTATCACTGTAAACGCAGAGGTATAGCAGTGAAGAGTTTGAATCCATTTGTTACCAAGAGACAGAGGTATAGCAGCGTGAGAATTTGAAATCATTTACCACCAAGAGACAGAGGTATAGCAGTGTGGGAATTTGAAGCCATTTTTCATTGTCAACCAGAGGCATATCAGCTCGAAGTTTGAAGCTGTTTTCATTGTCAATCAGAGGCATATCAGTCCGAAGTTTGAAGCTGTTGTCACTATCAATCAGAGGTATATCATTCCAAAGTTTTAAGCCATTGTCATTAAGAACTTGAAGCCACTTCAATTCAAAGGTGAAAGTTATTGTTTCAGAGGGTAGAAAAAGTATTAATCTGAACATTGAAGAAGCAATTATGGGTTTCATTGTAAGAACTGAACCAGTGGGTACAAAATACCTAGAAGGCTACCCTCAATGTAAAGAAATGTTGCAACAGATAGGATGGCTACAATTTTTGGAGAAATTTAATGGCTTCCACAAAGAAGTCACTAAAACATTTGCAAGATCATTTCAAGGAGCTGAAGTTGAAGTGGGGGATGTTAAATTCATATTCAATGAATTTTTCATTGCAGAAGCTGCGGGATTGCTTAGAAATGGAGAGAGATGGTTCACAAATAGAGAATTCCATCATGAATCGTGGAAGCAAATTCTAAAATCACCAGGTATGGATGTCACTGTGTTTAAGAAAGGAATTCCAAGTTCTGCATTGAAAAACAAATGGAGAAACATACTACTTATTCTACAAAAATTCATTACATGTGAGGGTAGATATGGCACATTTTATGTTTATCACATTAGACTGATAATGCATTTTCTGGGGGAAGACTTAAACCTACCCTACTTCTTGCTTCAAAGCTTGAAAAATATGGCTTCCTATGTTCAAAGAAGGGTTCAATTTTTAGAGACAACTCTATATCATCATGGCTTGGTGAAAATTTTAATTGAACACCATTTAGCCAAAACAAATGATACATGGGACAATTTATTGATAAGAAATCATTTTGAAGAGCCAAAAGAACCCTCACCTGAACAACAGCCTACAAGGAGAAGTAGAAAATGGAGAGCTTCAAAAATTGAAATTGACAAAATAGTCCAAGAAAGTAGTGAGGAAATCATCTCAGAGAAGTTGACTCAAATAAAGAGACAACTTAAGAAAGAGAAGGTAATCAGGAAATCTGCCACAGAGAGAGGAGAGGGATCTTCTCAGCCAAGAAGAAGCCATAGACCAAAGGGGAAACTAAGGAAAACTCAAATCAAACAAACAGGGGTGATTAATATAGAGGATGAGGAAACATCTATTGAAGAAGATGTTGAAGAGGATTTTAATGAAGGAACCCCTGAAATTGACCCTGCTCAGCAAGAAGTTTATGATTATGTTGAAACTTTGGAAAGAAAAGCTTCAGAGAGCAGAGAGAGAACCCCTAGTCCTCCACTGTCTGAAATATATGTGTTAAGAAGGGATAGGTACGAGCTAGAGATACTTAATAGACACATAAAAAATGAGAATTAAATTTTGAAGGAACAAGTCAAGCTCAAAACCGATATGAACTCAACCTTATCCCTACATATAGACAAAGTGGAAAAGGCTAATGACAAGTTGAAGAAGAGGAACAAGAAGCTAATCAGGGCACTTACCAACCTAAGGTTCAAACTTGTCATCAGAAAACCCAGAAGATCTTTAGCTTCCAGGCAAAGGAGAAGGAGAGGATTAGATGTTCTTGCAGAAGCCTTTGAGTTTATAGGATAATTTGCATGAGGACATGCAAGGAGACAACAGTGGGGGTATCTTGAGCCTCAAAATTGTGCTTCCTTTCATCTTACTTTACCTCATTTTCCTTTTTCCATTAATATCCTAGACCCAATTGATCAATGAATTTAGTCAAAATTACTTTTAGAATGATTTACATGACTAACTTGCTAATTTTTGTGATTTTTTCCATTGTAAATCATTTTGACCGGAACTAGCTGCAGAATGCAGACATTCCGTAGCTAACCGGAAATTCTGCAGCTGTCTTCATGTTTGGGTATGTTCTAGGTGGCCTCTCAAGAAAAACCGCATATGGGCATAATCCACGTCATGTCTACATTGTTCGTTGCTCACCATGAAGGAAGAAACGGATTCTGGATATCGTTTTGATACGTGGGAACACATTTAGGAAGGCAGACTTCTATTAGGACTGTCTCAGTCCAGATGTCCTTTTCATTTTTACGTTTCCACTTCAAGATTCCTAATGTGATTTCGATAAGGAAAGACAATGCTCCTGGAATTGTTGCAAGTCTTGTTATGTATATTTGTTATATAAACACTTGGGAAACCGAGAGCTAGGCTAGATTTTGTTCTAGATTTTGATTAGATTATGTGCTACATTTCTGAAGACGCAGATTGCTCTGTTCAAGTTATTCCTCTTTTAATGAAGCAGATAGTGTTGTTTTGAAAGAGTTAATTTGATTTGGAGTTAGATTCCGTCAGGTGGTAGAGGGCCCCTGCCTCTTGCACGGATTTATTTGCGTAATTTAGATAAGTATCCTAGCTGCCTTTACACTTCTTGAAGTTGAATTCGTAGTTGTTTTCATTAGTTACTATAGTTATAACTCGTTCTAAATACTCTTCCACAAAAAGAAGCTCTTCCAACAGATTATGAAAATGAATGGGAAATGGCTATAGTATTGTAGGATTTAATTGTATTCTCTTTTGTTCAACATCACAGTTATACTTATGCTAAATACTCTTCCACAAGAAGAAACTCTTCCAAGAAATATTTATAATGTTTTAAGCATGATTGTGATCCTAAACGCTTCATTTGTGTGTTTGCACTAAGTACCATAGCTGTCCTTGCTCTTAAATGCTTGTCCAAAATATCATAATGATGAGTGGGAGATAGCCATGATATCTTAGTTTTTAATTGCTTTCAGTATTTCTGTTTGCATAGCATAAGTTAGGATACTCCGGAGTTTAATTGCACTTAACTCATGTTCAGTTGTTTTGCTTTAAGTTTGATAATGACTTGTAGTTTAACACTGTTTTAGACTAGTGACATCTTAAGCACAGTTTTTAGCTTCACTCATTGCATTGGCACTCCACATTCAGTTCTCATTCACTGCATATTAGATTACTTCAGTTGTTAAACTTAACAAAACAGCCTTCATTATTCACAAACCTCTTCTTGTTCTAAAATCCATAATTGATTAATAACCATATGAACAGAAGACAATATCATTTTAAGGCCTGAAGTAATTCTGCAACTTCCTGATCATCTTACACACAAACATTTCCTCAAAAAAAAAAACTATTTTAAAGATCTCTAACCTTTGAGTGAAGTGTAGTGTTATCAAACTAAGTGGCAGAATAGAGTTAGGAACTAGCCTTAGAGTAAAAGACCTTATGATGGTATCGATATTTTACTCCAATTATTCTTCAACAAATCTCTAATCAAGGACAAAATGTTGCATCATTATAAGTTAGTTGTTTAACTGTTTAGATAGGAGGATTTGCATACTTAATTGACCATGTCTCAAGCTCTCTCTCAAAACACCTTTGATGAAAGCATTTGACAAGTTGAATTTATGTTTTGAATCATTTGTTTAAAAGTCATTATCAACCTTTGTTTTTTATTAGTCATAGTTTAGATTTGATTCTGTTTCAGTATTGCACTTGCATTTGTCATTTGTCATCAACCAATTAGGCTTCACTCTATTTTTAATCATTAGCTCCTTTCCATTAGCTTTCTAGTCATTTTTCCTTGTGAACATAAAACTACCAAAAGACCAAAAACATCAGAAATCATCACAAAAGACCAAAAACATCATAAAATACTACACACAACGCATTAAGAAACAAACACCTAGGTACATACAGTACACTTCACTTCAGCAGTTTACCAACCCTGGTTGACAATTAAATGAGCTCAATTTAGGAGACTAGATTGAGACCAAACAGCTACCATCCTCTTCCTTATAAACAATGTGAGCCTTCTCACCTTGGGTCCCACTCATTAGGGTTTCCATCATCACACAATCAATCTCCCTCCAAAACTGCGTTGTCCCACCATTAATGCCACTCCTCCATAATAGCGATGTTTGATTTGGTAAAATTTGACCTATTCAACCTTCTCCAACCCCTTTTCACACCTAAGGGTCTTCAATCCATCTTTTATGCAACTATCTAAACTAATCCACATTCATACTGGGCTGTCTCTATTGATGATTCATTCCCTCTATCGAGCTCTGTTGACTTGGTCAAAATTGACCTTGTCCTCATGCATTAGCCCCTGTTCACACATGAGGGTACTTTATCCAGCTATGAATGTGATCCCTTTTCACATTAAGAGGGATTTTATGCCTACTAAAGAGATTTATAGGCCTCCTTACCCATTTATTCATCTAACTACATGTCAAGAGAAAAATTAATATTCCAATTAGCTGCATGTTAATTCAAGAATATTACAGTCATATTGTTGGTAATGGTCAATGAAAAATAGACCCTTCCAAAGTTGAGGTGATTGTAAAATGGCCTAAGCCTACCAATGTAATAGAGGTCCGTAATTTTCTAGGTGCAATACAATATTGGAGAAGATTCATTTCCAACTTGTCCATTATTGCATCACCCTTACACACACTGGCAAGTGTAAAACAAGCCTTTCAGTGGGGAGGAAAGCAGAAGAAGTCCTTCAAAGCACTGAAAGAGAAAATTAGCACCGCACCAGTTTTGGCTTTACCTAATCTCCAGCAACCTTTTGAGATCGAAACCAATGCCGGTGGATACACCATGGGGGTTGCACTGTTGCAGCAAAAGAAGCCAATATCATACCATTTAGAGAAGTTCTCCCAAGCTGCCATCAATTATCCCACTTATGACAAGGAACTGTATGCCTTGGTCGAGAGTGTGAAAAAGTGGTAACACTACCTGGTCGATAAGGAAACCATTATTGATCCAGGTGGATATTGATGGCCACCCACCTATTCCAATTGGCCCCCCACCATTGTCTCTTTCAGTTTTTAAGTTTTGGCATAACTTACTATTTTTAGCAGTTTTTCAGGTCCTGAACTTTCGGAGCTGTTTTGAGGCCCTAAACGACGTTTTTTGGGTATCAAAGCACCAGTGAATTTGATCATCAAATTCGTCCTGAAAGTTGTAGTCCTCGGATAGAGAATTCTAATGATGTATCATGTGCGTCAAACGGAGGTAGTATGCCAAAGTTACGTCCCTGGGAAGTTAAAACACCAATTTACCCAAACGGGGCCCATAGTTTTGGCGCTTCATCTCCTAAGGTTAGGTTTTTGGGATGTTTAGGGTTCTCTATTGTTTCTCAATAATAAATAGGCCCTTGAGCCTCATTCTAACAGAGTTCAGAGGCATGTAGATGCCACATCTCTTCTTAGAGATAGCTACCAGTGCCCTAGCTAGTTTATTTCCATTCCGTCTGTAAGCAAATTTCAGTTATTTGATATTAATGAAATGAAGTGTTATTTCCACTGCGTCTTTGTATTTATGGGTATATGTTTATTCTATTTCATTCCTTCATAAATATGGATTAGTGGTATCAGAGCGGTCTTATTTTTCTCAATCCTTCCTTGCATGTCCCCAACGAGGTCGGGGTATAAGGAGTTAGGGCTCGATCTGGGGGAACCTTTGCAAGATCAGCCTCGCAAACCTCGACGACGCCCATGGGGGACGAAAAGAAAGATGAGGGAGCAGAGATCCTATCAAAATATTGCTCGAGGAGGCCTCGAAAAACAAAGGAACGCGATGATGGGATAACTTGCTCGTATCCTTCAACGGCCAGCTCACCCAGCTACAAGACTGCATCCGCAGCCCACTCGGGAGCGTACCCTTTAAGGTATGAAATTTTGACATTCCGTGATTTGAGGGCCAAACAGAGGCATGCCGAGGGATAGATGGTCAATCTATTAGAAGGATATTTTTCTCATGACTTTTCGCACGGAGAAGATTATTTTTGCACTCCTTTCAAAGCCACCTCTGCGTTGGCGGACCTGTGTGAAACCTACTTTGGGAACAAGGACCAGACATACCCCTCTCTGTTCTCAACCACACCCACTTGGAATTCCTTCCGAGACGGCATCAAGGAACAATATTACCCCGTGGGGAGCTATGAGGACAAATACATCCAATGGACCACGCTGCGGCAACAAAAGGATCAAGATGTGCACGAACTGACGAATCTGTTCCATACCCTGCGCACAAAGTTGGGTATCAAAGATTCAGAGAAACATTTGGTGCTAGTACGTGTACTGCCTGCACACAGATACATTCAGAGGGAAATGGAAGTCTCGACATCTCCTCGCTTGGTACGCAAGATACCTAAAGATGTTGCCGCATTGAGCGTGTATTTTCTAATGTGAAGAAGCGAGACTTGGATCCGCGACCGGTGCTAAAGGAAAAAGGTGCTTCCAAACCGTGTGAACAAAGGATTGTTAAGGCAGCATGGCTAAAGACAACCCGCCGTGCCACAAGAAAATAACAACACTGCGAATCTGAAGAAAGACACGGGAAAGTGGTGTAAGTTCCATAAGAGCTCCACTCACAACACAAGTGAGTCTCGAGCCAAGCAATCGCTGGTGGTCGAGATGAGGGCTTCTGAATTAGATGCATGCTCCGACTTTGAATTATAACCCGAAAATGGGAATGAAAAAGGGAATCATATTATTGATGTGGAGCCCAACGCCACCGTTGCCACTACAAAGATATAGAAGGAGGAACTGGATGATCCAGAGGAGGAGAAGCGTCTCTTCCATTCCCAGATGTGGGTAAAGGGTTCCCCGGTACAGTTCATTATCAACAGTGGGAGCCAAAAGAACCTCATTTTATCATAGGTCATGAAGCGGTTGGGCTTGCCAACCACAACACACCCACATCCCTACACCATCGAAGTGTTTCACCAAGGACAAGATCTCCGTCACTGCCAGGCATTCCTAGAAAGCATCAAGCCCTTCACTATTTATGTATTATGAATCAGTGTCTGCATGATGTTTCGATGTATTATTAGGACAACCATAATTGTGGGGGCACTGCGTCAAAAGGAGTCTCGACTCGTGGCTCTATTACATGGGAAGAAGAAGAGATGTACCGCAGGTACCACCTCCTACTCGACTATCTCTTTGCTGCCATCGCAAACAATGCAATAAGCTCATTTCCAAAACTGTGAAATCAAGCTTCCTGATGATCCGCCCCCAGGGCAAGAAGAAGACTGTGGCCACGACCTCCAGACAGGCCCCCTCTGCACGACAACAACAAATGGATAAGGTCGTGGAGGAGTACGAGGACATCTTCACCTCACCCACAGGGGTTCCTCTGCACTGCCAGGTCAAGCACCCGATTGATCTGACCCCAGGTGCGCCACTACCCAATGGACCAATCTATCGACGCTCTGTTCTGGAAAATGATGAAATCAAGAGGCAGATTCAGGAGCTGTTGCAGAAAGGTCACATCAGACCAAGTTCATCGCCCTGCGGGAGCCCGATCGTGTTGGTACAGAAGAAGGATGGGACGTGGAGACTCTGTATTGACTATCGGGCGCTGAACAAGATCACTGTCCGGAATAGGTACCCAATCCCACGGATTGATGACCTTCTGTACCAACTCCAAGGTGCAAAATATTTCAGTAAGATCGACCTGAAGTCTGGGTATCACCAGGTACCAATTGAACCCTCTGATGTGTGGAAGACTGCCTTCAAAGCTAAGGAAGGCCTTTTTGAATGGCCGGTCATGCCTTTCGGGTTGACGAATGCTCCCGCAACCTTCATGAGGATGATGGACGACATCTTGCGGCCATTCACCAACTCATTCGTAGTGGTGTACTTGGATGACATTCTGATCTTCAGCAAGACTTGGGAAGAGCACCTTCATCACATCCAACAAGTCCTCCAAACACTGCGGTAACACAAGTTGTGTGCCAATTTGGAGAAGTGCACGTTTGGCATGACCCAGGTTCAATATCTGGGATACATTATTGATGAAAAGGGGGTGCATGTGGATCCAGCCAAGATCCAAGTCATTCGGGATTGGCCAGCCCCGACTACTATAACAGAGCTTCGCAGCTGTCTGGGTCTGGCTCATTTTTACCGTAGATTCGTGTTGGGATTCTCTCATATCACTTGGCCCTTGAGTCAAGTCACCAAAGGAGGAGCGAGAGCAAAATTCTTTTGGTCGGAACCTCAACAAAAGGCGTTCAAAGAATTGAAAAATCGCCTATGTTCTGCCCCAGTGCTCACCTTACCAGACTTGCAGCAGCCGTTTGAGATCGAGACAGATGCCTCTGACTATGCTATTGGGGCAGTTCTTACTCAACAGGGACATCCAGTGGCATATCACAGTGAGACATTGTCTGAGACAGTTCGCAACTATCCCACCTATGACAAAGAAATGTATTCCATTGTGCAAGCCTGTCGACAATGGAAGCATTACATTTTGGGGAAGGAAACAATCATCCACACAGACCACCGGCCCCTGCAGTTCATACAGACACAAGGGAAGTTGCCGAATGATCGCCATCAGAAGTGGTCCACATATCTGCAACAGTTTCATTTGAACATCAAGTACAAGAAGGGTAGCACCAATAATGTTGCAGACTGCCTCAGCCGACCACCGATCGTGGCGCTCACCATCGTGCTCAACTCTTGTGGGCACGAGACTTCTGATTGGCCGCTTCTCTATGAGAGTGACCCAGAATTCGGCCACACTTACAAGGCACTCTTGGGGGGCACACAAGTTCCAAATTTTCACCTCCAAGATGCACTTTTATGTCACTTGGGACACCTTTGTGTTCCTTCAAGCGAGCGTGCCAAGATGATATGGGAAGCACACTACAGTCGAGTCGCTGGGCATTTCGGGGTCGAGAAAACAGTAGCAATACTACAGAAGTATTTCTATTGGTCGAACCTTCGAAAGGATGTCGAGAAGCACATCAGATCCTGCACTGCTTGTGCCATTGCCAAACCGACCATCAAGAAGCAAGGCCTATATACTCCAATACCTACCCCTAGTCGACCGTGGGAATCCATCTCCATGGATTACATGTCGGGCCTGCCCTCTACTAAGAATGGCAATGACTGTGTTTTCGTGGTCGTTGATAGATTCTCGAAGATGGCCATTATGGCGGCCTGTAAGAAGAATATCACAGCAGAAGCTACTGCTAAACTCTTCTTTGAACGAGTATGGGTGCACTTTGGGATCCCATAGTCTATCATATTAGATCGAGATAGCAGGTTCCTCAGCACATTTTGGTCCAGCCTCTGGTCAATGATGGACACAAAGCTCACCAAGTCCACAGCTTTCCATCCCCAAACAGATGGCCAGACAGAGGTCGTCAACAGAGTGATTGTACACATTCTGCGCATGTACAATTCAAAGCATCCACGCATATGGGACGAGAGCCTCCCTTATGTACAACATAGTTATAACCGGGCTCTCCATAGTTCAATTGGCCATAGCCCCTTTCAGGTGGGCTTGGGATTTCAGCCACTATGTCCCATTGATGTATCCATGCCATTTGCAGCTGCTCAGGCTGATTCAGCGCACGTCCAGTCTGAAGTTAACAAAGCAAGTAGCTTCATCGAGCGCATTCAACACATCCGCCAACAGGTTCATGATATATTAGACAGAGCCAATGCGAAGTACAAGCAGCGCCATGATCAACACCGGGTGCCACACAACTTCCAGGTGGGCGACAAAGTATGGCTGAATTTGCAGAAGGAGCGCCTCACTGGACCTCACCGCAAGCTTCGCCCGCTCCGATACGGGCCGTACACCATCACCCTCTACAAGGTCAGAGAACAATGCTGGAGCAGAGTCTCCACTATTCTTTGTCCGCACTCAGCCTCAATGTGGATAGCCTCTGCCCTTACTTCCCACTCTAATTGACACTCTGAGCATCAGCAGAACAACTCACACCAACAGAGTTAAACCTGACTGCATGGAACAGGCCACCACAGATTGTATCATGGACATGAAAATTAAGAACACTCGCCAACAGAGGATCCAACTGTATCGGGTTGTCAAAGCTGGCCAACTCCTGCACCAAGGAAAGTGGTTCACCATGGACCAAGTTCAGCAGAAATTTCTTCATCTCATGGAGGAACTTAACGCAATGGGGACCATTGCTTCCTAAGGGGGGAGGAATGATCCAGGTGGATATTGGTGGTCAGCCGCCTATTCCACTTGGGGCCCCACCATTGTCTCTTTCTTAGCTTTTCTGGCTGCATAATCTCTATTGGTTTATAATTTTCTATCCTGCACTGATTGCTTTGAGGCCCTGAACGACGTTTTTTGGGTATGAAAGCGCCAGCAAATTTTCTGATAAAATTCGTCCCGACAGCTGTAGTCCTCTGATAGAGCTTTCTAATGATGTATCATATGCGTCAAACGGAGATAGTATGCCAAAGTTACGTCCCTGGGAAGTTGAAACACCAATTTACCCAAACGGGGCCCATAGTTTTGGCGCTTCATCTCCTAGGGTTAGGTTTTTGGAATGTTTAGGGTTCTCCATTGTTTCTCAATAATAAATAGGCCTTCGAGCCTCATTGTAACGCAGTTCAGAGGCCTGTAGCCGCCACATCTCTTCTCAGAGATAGCTATCAGTGCCCTAGCTAGTTTTATTTCCATTCTGTCTGTAAGCAAATTTCAGTTCTTTGATATTAATGAAATGAAGTGTTATTTCCGCTGCATCTTTGTATTCATGGTTATGTGTTTTTTCTGTTGCGTTCCTGCATAAATCCGGATCAATTATCCATACGAATCACCAAGCCTTGCAATACCTTCAGTCACAGACCAAGCTACAACAGGCTCGTCATTTCAAGTGGATGGGTTTTATACAACAGTTTCATCTGGTAATAAAGTATAATAAGGGAACTAGCAACAAAGTAGTAGATATGCTCTCTCGCCCTCCTATTGCTGCTTCTATTATTTTTCATAATGCTTTGTTGTCTTTTGAAAGTTATGCTAAACAATATGCTAACGGTGATGACTTTAAAGCAATATATGCAAAATTAACTCATGGATCATAGGTGGACAACTATCATTTGCAAGGGAAGTTGTTGTATCACCTTGGAAAATTATGTATACCCACAACATAAAGGGCACATGTAATCCGAGAGGCACATACCTCTCTTGTATCAGGTCACTTTGGTGTCGAAAAAACCTGATGTCATTTACAAAGGTTTTTTTTCCTCATATGAAAAACATTGTAACCCGATTTGTAAAGGGATGTGTGATGTGTTCTATTTCAAAGCCCTCTAATAGAAAACTCGGGGTGTACACACCGTTCCCTATTCCGGGTTGTCTATGGGAAAGTGTGTTGATGATGGACTTTGTAGGAGGTTTTCCTATGCCTAGAAAGGGTCATGACTATTTGTATGTTTTCGTAGATCGTTTTAGCAAAATGTGCATATTAATGCCTTGTAAAAATTAGTTCACTCCTGAGCAGACTGATTATCTTTTCTTTTAGTTTTTTGGGTACACTTTGGGTTGCCCACATCGATTGTGTCAGATTGAGACTCTCACTTTCTTGGAGAGTTTTGAACCAGCTTGTGGTGAATGATGGACACCAAGTTGAAGAGAAGTATGACATTCCATCCACAAACCGACGGACAGATAGAGGTCGTCAACCGTACCATGGTACACTTGTTGCAGGGCTATTGCAGCAAACATCTCAAGTTGTGGGATGAGCATCTTCCATATGTGCATCATGCCCATAACCGAGCAGTGCATTCTTCTATGCAGTGTTCACCATTTGAGACATGTTTTGGTTACCTACCAAAGGACCCTTTTGACATGATATTTGGAAGGGATGAAGATGCCAGTGGACATGATGATAGGGATAAAGCACAATTGGTTCATCTAGTTGATACATATCATTCACCAAGTTATGTAGGAGCAGTTGGAAAAGCGAGTCGACCACCAATTTCAGGTTGGTGACAAGGTGTGATTCCATATCAGCAAGGATCGAATGAAGGGTGAAGGCAAGAAATTAGGACCAATCCGGCATGGTCCATTTACCATATTGGAGAAGATTGGGAATAACGCTTTCCGACTCGATTTTCTTGTATACATGAAAATGTACTCAGTCGTGAATGTTGAAAATATGAAGCTTTATGAACCACCATTTATTATGGATACCAAGGAGGTAGGATTAGTTCCTACAATAGATGACTTTGCACCAGAGTATCTCGATGAATTTCCAGAAGATATCATTCTCGATCGAAGAACCAGGACTTTGCGATGGGGAGATGTGGAATATCTCTATGTTGGTTTTAAAGGGATGCACCGAAGTAAATCTAAATGTCTGGAAAAGGAGAAAGTGAGGGAACAATTCCGTCACTTGGTGGTTGATTGATAAGGCTTTTGGTCATCCAAAAGCTCCTCAGTGGGGAGGAATGATCCCAGAGGATCATACAGGTCCAAGTAAAAGTGGCTTAAGTACAAAGGCTCAAAAATCAAAGTGTTAGAAATATGGCAAACTTAGTGTCAAGTTGAATACCTTGTCGTCCTGATCATAATGGTGTGAGCGGTTTGCCAAACTGAGCTCGTATGCGAAAGTTATAGGCAGTTAAAGTTTATGGTTTGACTTGGTGATGTGGTAGCTTAAGGAGGCAACAAATTTGCAGAAATCCGGCCACCAGATTCCAGCCAAATCTGGCCATATTTCGGGAAAATTTGTAGGATAGTTAGTTTGACTCCTTCAGTCAGTTTCCAAAATTTTCAAAATGAGCAGTTGGTTTATTTTTAAATAAAGAAAATATAAAAAAATAGTAGGGGCGGGCCATGACCCCTGCTCCTACTCCAACGGAATAACACACACACACACACACACACACATACATACATACATACATACATACATACACACACACACACACACACACACATACATACATACATACATACATACATACACACACACACACACACACACACACATATATGGGGTGGGCCAATGGCCATGACCCCGCCGCCCACCACCGGAACCAAAACCATCAATATTGGGAGGGGCGCGGGCTATCAACCCCGCTACCCCCCCCATACAATATCACATGGCGTATATGATAACGGTTGGGCCACCCAATGCGGGTCTGGCCCCCCAAAAAATTATAAAGATGGCCATTTAAAACGTTTATTCATTGGGTTGAAAACGATATGCCTAATGCGGGAGGGGGCAGGGTTTGACCACCCGACCTCCTCCCTCCAAAGTGGATTTCCAACCGTTGGGCCAAGCGGCTCCCTTAGGTAGTACGCCCAACCCAAACCAATATAAACTCTCATTTCAAAAGTGCACGCAGGCAGACCAGGAGCAACACAGATCACAAGGCAGAGGTAGAACCTTGAGCGCCTGTTATGAGGGGGCAGAACCATGAACTGAGCTCATTTCTAGAGGGCCCAGAATTGCCTAGAGTAAGAATAATGCAACTTTTATATGGATTCTGCACCTCTCGGCGATAGGAATCCAACGGTGTAGTCCATTTCTTTAGCAAAGGTTTCAATTTTTCAGCTCCTTTCAGCTATGGAGGTATAAGGGTGTAATTTTGCATTGATGCTTGTACTTTAATTTTTATTGCCACTTAATGAAAGATGGCCTTCCCACTGATTGAGCAGGGCTCGAAGACGTAATGCCTCCTGGACGAACTCCTTTATCAAGTCCTTGTTTTCTTTGCATGATTTTATGTGCTTCTCTCTTCTTATATTAATGCCTTTTAAGTTTCATGGTTAAGATGCAATTTTACATGTAATTCTTTATTCCATCTCAAAGCTAAAGATTTTGGATCATACATGGTCTTGGAGCCAATTTATGTTTCCTTATTTAACAAGAACAACATGGCATTGATCTTGGTAGCGATACCAATATAATTTTGCATATCTGTCTATTGACCTCCAGGTATGTCCCCTTTGGTGGCAATCTACCTGAGCTGGACCAAGTATTCTTCCACTTCTTGTCTGACCTTGCTTCTACCTTTAGCTTTTGTAAACGTGCTGACTAAAGGGATCTTGTGTGACTTCACCATGAAATCCACACTGTTATATAACCGTGTGTAAGAGGACTGAATGTTGGTGATGAAAGTGTCAAGCTACTTTTTTCTTTGGATAAGCATCCAAACTTTTCATTCTCCAACTCGGCTTATTGCCTTGTCTTCTTCACCAAATGAGGAGGTGAACCTCTATGCCGCATTTCCCACTCATGAGAAATAGTAATAGTTGCATGAACAACCTTGAGAGATTTTGCATTCTCTAGAGATTTCTACTACGTGTCGTGCAGACGAAAAACTGCTTTGTGCATGGTGACTAACCCCTCATAGAGGTTTCTCATAGTATCTCCCAATGTCGATACTTCACCAAGTATGGTTGTCTTGAGTTATTCGAGGTATATCTATGCAGGAGCTGCTTTTTGAACCTCTACCTTAAGTTGTTAAATATGTTTCCTTTCCACTTCTAAATTATTTGACATTTGTCTATTCTTGGCCATCAAATGTTCTTTGTTTTACTTGGAGGCTCTTTCGAAGGTCAAGTTGACTATGGAAATGGCTTCTAGATTCTTCCTAGTGTCCATCATGATCACCTTATCTTTGATAAAAGCAGGATGTGTGAGGTCATGTGGGAAGTGATTCTTTCTTTCCTATATAATCGCCTTCTACAAATCATCAAAAGTTAAATTATATATATCCATCATCGGACCTTCATCAACAGGAGAAATTTCCTCTTCCTTGCCTAGAGCTTGCCCTTGCTGCATGCAAGGCATGAGATCAAAATCTGGATTATACTGCTTCAAATCTACCTCCATGTCTTGGATCACTATCAAGTATTCAATTTCCTGGGAAAGTTCTTTGTCCTATAGCTGCTTACTTTCTTCTTCAAGTATTCGATTATGTTCTTCATCTTCGGCTCATTTCCGTGTTGTTTCTTCCTCTTCTTTTCTGTACCTTCCTTCTTCTTCTTTCTACCTCTCTTCTTGTTGTTTTGGTTCTCGTTCTTCCTTCTGCCTTAGTTCTTCCTCCTACTTATTTTGCTTCCTCCTTTATATTTCTATAACCGTTTTCAATATGATTAGATCTTTTTTGAATTGTATCTCTGCTATTTTGATGGACTCTGCACAACCTTCCTCTTACATTTTCTTCTCACTGGATTTCACCTTTATGATGGTTCTGCTTCTAGAGTGGCTTCTTTCTGAGGAGAGACTTGCGATGTACCTACAAATATGAGTGGTGTGTGAGGCTTAGAGGCATTATAAAAATTCTTTATCTTTTCCTCCTCGGGTCTAGAATAAGTCTCTCTTGGCCAATTGAAATGTATCTTTGCATAGTGTTGTTTACAAACACTTCTGGGATCGTACGAGTGGTATTCAATGATTCCAAACCTGAATTTTCTAAATATTTTGCCTCGGTCTTCGCAGCCTTTAGATTCTTAATCTCGTACGATCCAATATGCAAAGAAGGAGTGGGCCAAGGTGATTTCATATTCCTTTGCAAGACTCTTGATAAAATTGTGCAAAGATTATAATATACCTCTTGCATGACCAATAGAACCCATATATGTATGGAAGATCTCCTTCAAATCCAAGGAGGTCCTTTTTGAGTGGTTGGTCATGCCTTTCGAGTTAAGAGAGTCCCCTTCAAATTTTATGAGGCTGATGGATTACATCTTGTGGCCCTTCACCAAATCGTTTGTGGTTCTATATCTGGACAACATCCTCATCTTTAGCAAGAATTGGGAATAGCACTAGCAACACATTCGATAGGTCCTACAAACCCCGCAACAACACAAACTAGGTTCCAACTTGGAGAAATTCACCTTTGGCATGAGTGAGGTCCAACATCTTGGTTGCATCATTGATGAGAAATGTGTGCATGTGGATCTGGCTAAGATCAAGATCCAATTCATTCGGGATTGACTAGCCCAAAAAACTCTAAGATATCTTCATACATTCTTGGACCTTGCCAATTTTTATCAGAGGTTCTTGTTAAGATTCTCTCATATCACTTGAACTTTGAGTTACGTTGCCAAGGGTGGAACGAAAGAAAAGTTTTTCTAGTCTGAGTCTCGGCAAAAGGCGTTTTTTGAGCTAAAACATTGCCTTTGCTATACACTAGTACTTCCATTTCCAAACATGCAACAACCTTTGAAATTGAGATAGACACCTCCAAATATGTTATTGGTTTAGTTCTCACCCAACAAGGCAATCTGATTTCCTATCACAATGATGCACTTTTTAATACAATTTTGAAATACCCCACATAAAATAAAGAGATGTATTCCATTGTGCAGGCTTGCTCGAAAGGGAAACATTACATTGTAGGGAAGGATACAATTATCCACATAGATCACAGACATCTTCAATTTATACAGACACAAGAGAAGTTGCAGAACAATCGCCATCATAAGTGGTCCACATATCTGCAAAAATCTCATTTGAACACTAAATACAAGAAGGGTAGCACCAAGCAAGCGTTCCAAGCTGGTTTGGGAGGTGCACTACAGTCGATTCGCAAGACACTTTGGTGTGGAGAAAATTGTGGCAGTAATACAAAAGTATTTTTATTGGCCAACAAACTGACAGGTTGTTGGAAAATATATTATATCTTGCACTGCAAGTGCCATTGCCAAGCCAACCATCAAAAATCAATTTCTGTACACTCCACTGCCTACTCCTAGCCAACCTTGGGAATCCATCTCCCTGGAATATTTTTTTGGCCTCCCTTCTACCAAGTATGGTAATGACTGTATTTGTAGTCGTCAAATTTTTTTCTAATATGGCTATATTGGTGACTTGTAAGAAGAGTATCACAACAAAGGACACTCCCAAATGCTTCTTTGAACAAGTGTGCGTACATTTTGGGATCTCGTAGACCATTATTTTATATCAGGATAGCAGGTTCACCAGTAAATTATGGTCAAACTTATGGTCATTACTCGACACTAATCCCACGAAGTCGATTGCATTCCATCCCAAAACTAGTGACCTGATAGAGGTCGTCAACAGGATGATCGTGCACATACTACACATGTACAAATCCAAGCAACCAAGAACATGGTATGAGAGCCTTCCTTATGTGCAACACAATTATAACATATGTTTCCATAGATAAACGGGTCGCAACCCCTTTCAAGTGGGTGTTTCCATGTATCATGTGACTACATAGGAAAAATTCGCACATGGAAAATATGAGGCTGATAAAACAACCAGGTTTATTAAGCACATGCAACACATCCACCAGTAGGTTCATGACATCTTAGATAAAGCTAATGCAAGGTACAAACAAGGATATTATCAACATCGGGTGCCATATAATTTTCAAGTGGGAAACAAATTTTGGTTGCATTTGTAGAAATAAGTCCTTGGAGGAGCCTATCGAAAGCTCCGATCACTATGATACAGGCCTTAAACCATCACCAAGTCTACGGGAGACAACACTTTTGAGCTCAATATTCCCCGATTCCTTGGTTTGCACCCAATGTTCAATTTGGACCGCCTTTGGACATACTTTCCACCATTGTTGGACACATCAGACATTGCTAAACAACTCACACCAATAGGCGCCTTAACCTAGACTGCATGGAATAGGCCACAACTAATAAAATCATGAACACATAGATCAAGAACACTCACTAATATAGGATCCTATTGTATCAGGTTGTCAAAGCTGGCCAACTCCTGCACCAGGGCAAGTGGCTTACCAAGGACCAAGTTTAGCAGAAATTTCCCCCATCTCATTGAGACACTCAACACAATGGGGACCATTCTTTCCTAAAGGGGGAGGACTAGTCTAAGTGGATATTTGTGGCCGCCCACCTATTCCACTTTTACCCCCAATAATTTTTCTTTTAGATTCATTAATTGTAGAACAATTTACTTTTTTTGGCAGTTTTTTTGGGTCCTGAACTTCTGGAGTTGTTTTGATGCCCTATATGATGTTTTTTTTTTTAATGGGAAGACTAATTGGCTAAATTAGGGGTTTGCAGATGAAATTTGTATTCCTTGCATAGATATTTCTAACACTGTATCATGCTCGTCAAATAGAGATCATATGCCAAAGTTATGACCCCTGGAAGTTGGTATACCAACTAACCCCAACGGGGCCCACAAATGTTTGGCACTTCATTTTGTAGGGTTAGGTTTTTGGATGTTTATGTTTTTTCCTTGTTTCTCAATAATAAAAGGCCTTCAATTATTTTTGTAACACAATTTATAGTATGTATCCATCACATCTCTTCTCGGAGATAAGCTACCATCACTTGAGCTAGTTTATTTCACTTCTTCATGTAAACAAATTTTTAGTGTTTGTTATTAATGAATTGAAGTTAATATTTCATTGTAGTTATATGTTTTTTGTTTAAATATAGATTTCATATCCTTCCTGCAAAAATATGGATTAGTGGTATCAGAGAAGTCTGCTCTTTCTCTGTTTTTTTGTGCATGTCCCCAACGAGGTGAGGGTATAAGGTGTTTGGACTTGGGCTGGTTGACCCCTTGCAAGATCAGCCTCACTGACCTCGATGGCCTCCCATGAAAGAAGAAAATAAATGCATGGGATCAAGAGATCTTTTTAAAATGTTGCTCGAAGAATCCCTCAAGCGACAAAGGAACCAGATGACAGATAAGTTTTCCCAAATTATTCGATGGGTATCAGTGGGCGAAGCATCTTCATCTGGAAACTACCTCGGAGGCACCAACCCCTTCAAGGTACAAGTTAAATTTGACATTCATATATATGAAGGCTAGATAGATGCAAATGTCGTAGATGAATGGTTAAATCTAATTGAAGGATATTTTTCGGTCCATAATTTTTACAATAAGGAAAAGATTAATTTTGCACTCCTCGAGGTTGCCCCCAACTCCAAGGACTTGTGGGAGACCTACTATGAGTAGAGGGACGAGAGGGAACACTCACTATTTTCAGTCACACCCACTTGGGATTATTTCTGAGATGTCATCAAGTAACAACATTACCATGTCAGGAGTTATGAAGATAAGTACATAAATTAGACCACACTGTGACAGATCCATGAGTTGTTGTAAAAAGGGCACATCCAACCAAATTTCTCACCTCGTGGGAGCCTAATTGTACTTGTACTGAAGAAGGATGGGACCTCGAGACGTTGCATTGATTATGGGGCACTAAATAAAATCACTGTCATGAACAAGTATCCAATCCCATAGATTGATGACCCTCTTGACCAACTCAAGGGGGGAAATTACTTCAGCAAGATTGATATGAAGTATGGCTATTACTAGGTTCTAATAGAACTGACGGATGTATGAAAGACCACCTTTAAATCCAATGAGGGCCTTTTTGTTGGGTTGGTCATGCCTTTTGGGTTAACAAATGCCCCTACAACTTTTAGAAGGTTGATGGGTGAAATATTGTGGCCATTCACCAACTCATTTGTGGCTTTATATCTAGACGACATCCTCATCTTAAAAAAGAATTGGGAAGAGCACTTGCAACACATTTGGCAAGTCCTTCAAACCCTGTGGCAGCACAAACTATGTGCCAACTTGGAGAAATGCATCTTTAGCATGATCTAGGTCCAATATCTAGGTTACATCATTGATGAGAAAGGTATGTATGTGGATCTAGCTAAGATCCAATTCATTAGGGATTCGTGTTGGAATTCTCTCATATCACTTGATCTTTGAGTCAAGTTACCAAGGGCGGAATGAATTTTTTATTTTTTATTTTTTTATATTATGGTTTGAGTCAATAGAACACGTTTCATTAGGGAAATTTTGAGTCTAAAATGGGATTTCTAAGAAAAATGTACAATAAAAATTCACTTTATGAGAACCAATCACATTTTAGGGGATGACATCATCCCTAATGGTTGAGGTGGCATTGCTTGAGTTAAAGGTACTTACTTGTCATATTCTCAATGGTGGATAAAAACTCATGGTTAACCATGGTAGTGCTCTAAGTACTTTTAAAGTCAAAGTAAAGTACTCATAATAAATGTCATTTCACACTTTTTGAATAAAAATATATTATTTTCATTTCATATTTCTTGAAAGAAACAATTCATATCTTTATACATTTATTATATTAGATTATTTTTATATAGTATATTAATTACATGTTATTATACAATTTGAATAATATAAATTTTAATTAATAGCATATAATATGATTAAGATTTTATAAATTTATATTTATATTTTATTTTAAGTTATTTAAGTACAAAGGACAAATGCATTAGTTTTTTAATGATAATGAATTTTTCTTGAAAAGTTCATTCCTATTTATAGTCACATCAATACAAATTTTTTATTAATTTTATTTTGGTACAGGTTTTGAATTGAATTTAACAATGGTTACATGGATTGTGGTGCAAAAAGTGAATTGCAAATTCAAAAATATTATTTTATTGGTTTAGCTATTATTTTATTATTTCCTTAGGAGGCCCATTTTAGACCTCAAAATTCCTCTAATGATTGAACTGAAGCATCACCTTTGCTCTGCACTAGCACTCACATTTCCATACCTGCAACAACAATTTGAAATTGGGAAATATGCCTCTGACTATGCTATTGGTGTAGTTCTCACCCAACAAGGGCATTCGATGGCCTATCACAATGAGACACTTTTCAATAGAATTTGGAAATAACCCACCTATGATAAAGAGATGTATTCCATCGTGCATGCTTGTTGGCAATGGAAACATTACATTTTGGGGAAGGAGATAATCGATTATCCACACAGATCATCAACCTCTTCAGTTTATACAAACACAAGGGAAGTTGCAGAACGATCACCATCATAAGTGGTCCACATATATGAAATAATTTCATTTGAACATTAAATACAAGAAGGGAAACACCAATAATGTTGCAAATTTCCTTAGTTGGCCCTCGGTTGCAACATTGACCACTGTTCTCAACTCTTGTAGCCATGAGACCTTTGGATGGTTGCAACTATACAAAAATGATCCAAATTTTTCCACCACATACCAAATGCTAGTGGATTGCAAGCAAGTTCCAGACTTCCAAGCGAGCGTTCCAAGCTGGTTTGGGAGGCGAACTGCACTCGATTCACAAGACACTTTGGTGTGGAGAAAATTGTGGTAGTACTACATAAGTATTTTTAATGGCCAAAAATCTGATAGGTTGTTGGAAAATATATTATATCTTGCACTACATGTGCCATTGCCAAGCCAACCATCAAAAATCAAGTTCTGTATGCTCCACTACCTACTCCTAGCCAACCTTGGGAATTTATCTCCATGGAATATTTGTTTGGCCTCCCTCCTACCAAGTATGGTAATGACTGTGTATTTGTAGTCATGGAAATTTTTTCTAATATGGCTATATTGGTGACTTGTAAGAAGAGTATCACAACAAAGGACACTCCCAAATGCTTCTTTGAACAAGTGTGGGTACATTTTTGGATCTCGTAGACCATTATATTATATTAGCATAACAGGTTCATGATTACATTCTGGTCGAACTTATGGTCATTACTTGACACTAGTCCCACAAAGTTGGTTGCATTCCATCCCCAAACTGGTGACCCGACAGAGGTCGTCAACAAGATGATTATGCACATACCACACATGTAAAAATCCAAGCATCCAGGAACATGGTATGAGAGCCTTCCCTATTTGTAGCGAAATTATAACAAATCTTTCCATAAATAAACGGGTCACAGCCCATTTCAAGTGCGTGTTTCCATGTATCATGTGACTACATAGGAAAAATTTGCACATGGAAAATATGAGGCTGATAAAACAACCAGGCTTATTAAGCACATCCAACATATCCACTAGTAGGTTCATGACATCTTGGATAAATCCAATGCAAGGTACACACAAGGATATGATCAACATTGGGTGCCATATCATTTTCAGGTGGGAAAAAAATTTTGGTTGCATTTGTAGAAATAATTCCTTGGAGGAGCCCATCAGAAGCTCTAATCAGTCTGATACGGGCCTTAAACCATCACCAAGGCTACGGGAGAAAACACTTTTGAGCTCAATATTCCCCCATTCCTTGGTCTGCACCCAATGTTCAATTTGGACCATCTTTGGACATACTTTCCACCATTGTTGGACACATTAGACATTGTTAAAAAACTCACACCAATAGAGCTTAACCTAGACTGCATGGAATAGGCCACAACTAATCAAATCATGAACACATAGATCAAGAACACTCACCAATAGAGGATCCAATTGTATTAGGTTGTCAAATCTGGCTAAGTCCTGCACCAGGGCAAGTGGCTCACTAGGGACCAAGTTTAGTAGAAGTTCCCCCATCTCATGGAGGCACTCAACGCAATGGGGACCATTGTTTCCTAAGGGGGGAGGACTAGTCCAAGTGGATATTTTTGGCCACCCGCCTATTCCACTTTGACCCCCAATACTTTTTCTTTTATATTCCTTAATTGTAAAACAATTTACTTTTTTTTCGCAGTTTTTTGGGTCCTGAACTTCTAGAGCCTTTTTGAGGTCCTATATGATGTTTTTTTGAGGCCCTTGTATATATATTTATAACAATGTATCATGCTTGTCAAACAGAGATCATATGCCAAAGTTATGACCCCAGGAAGTTGGTATACCAACTAACCCTAACAGGGCCCACAAACGTTTGGAACTTCATTTTTTAGGGTTAGGTTTTTGGATGTTTGGGTTTTTTACTTATTTCTCAATAATAAAAGGCCTTGAATTATCATTGTAACCCAATTTATAGTATGTATAAATAAAATCTCTTCTCGGAGATAAGCTACCATCCCCTGAGCTAGTTTATTTCCCTTCTGCATGTAAACAAATTTTTAGTTTTTGTTATTAATTAATTGAAGTTAAAATTTCGTTGTAGTTGTATTTTTTTTGCCTAAATATATATTTCATTTCCTTCCAGCATAAATATGGATTAGTGGTATCAAAGTAGTCTTCTCTTTGTCTATTTTTTTGTGCATGTCCCCAATGAGGTGATGGTATAAGGAGTTTGGACTTGGACTGGTTGACCCCTTTCAAGACTGGCCTCACTGACCTCGATGGCCTCCCATGGAAGAAGAAAATAAATACAGGGGATCAAGAGATATTTTCAAAATGTTGCTTGAAGAAGTCCTCAAGCGACAAAGGACCCAGATGACAGATAATTTTTCCCAA
Source organism: Pinus albicaulis (assembly GCA_034641835.2). NCBI lineage: Eukaryota > Viridiplantae > Streptophyta > Pinopsida > Pinales > Pinaceae > Pinus > Pinus albicaulis. The sequence continues at coordinate 1,406,337,461 of CM076574.1, forward strand.
ATCCTTCGATGGGTATCAGCGGGCGAAGCATCTTCATTTGGAAACTACCTTGGAGGCACCACCCCCTTCATGGTACAAGTTAAATTTGAAATTCATATATTTGAAAGCTATATATATGCAAATGTCGTAGATAAATGGTTAAATCTAATTGAAGGATAGTTTTTGGTCCATAATTTTTCCAATAAAGAAAATATTACTTTTACACTCCTCAAGGTTTCCCCCAACTCCAAGGACTTGTGGGAGACCTACTGTGAGTAGAGGGACGAGAGGGAACGCTCACTATTTTCAGTCACACACACTTGGAATTATGTTTGAGATGTCATCAAGCAACAACATTACCCTGTCGGGAGTTATGAGGATAAGTACATAAATTAGACCACACTGCGTGATATCCATGAGTTGTAAAAAGGGCACATCCAACCAAGTTCCTCACCTTGTAGGAGCCTAATTGTACTTGTAGTAAATAAGGATGGGACCTCGAGACTCTGCATTGATTATGAGGCACTAAATAAAATCACTGTCATTAACAAGTATCCAATCCCACAGATTGATGACCCTCTTGACCAGCTCAAGGGGGGTAAGTACTTCAGCAAGATTGATATGATGTCTGGCTATTACCAGGTTCTAATAGAACCCACAGATGTATGAAAGACTGCCTTTAAATCTAATGAGGGCCTTTTTGAGGGGTTGTTTATGCCTTTCGGTTTAACAAATTCGCCTACAACTTTTATGAGGTTGATGGATGAAATATTGTGGCCCTTCACCAACTAATTTGTGGTTTTATATCTACATGACATCCTCATCTTCAACAAGAATTGGAAAGAGCACTTGCAACACATTCAACAGGTCCTTCAAACCCTGTGGTAGCACAAACTATGTGCCAACTTGGAGAAATGCATTTTTGGCATGATCTAGGTCCAATATCTAGGTTACATCATTAATGAGAAAGGTATGTATGTGGATCTAGCTAAGATCCAATTCATTTGGGATTCATGTTGGAATTCTCTCATATCACTTGGTCTTTGAGTCAAGTTACCAAGGGCGGAGTGAAAAAAACGTTTTTATGGTCTGAGTCAATAGAAGGGGTTTGTTGAGCTAAAGCATCACCTTTTATCTGCACTAGCACTCACATTTCCATGCTTGCAACAACCATTTGAAATTGGGAAAGATGCCTCCGACTATGCTATTGGTGTAGTTCTCACCCAATAAGGGCAAATGGCCTATCATAGTGAGACACTTTCTGATACAATTTGGAAATAACACACATATGATAAAGAGATGTATTCCATCGTGCATGCTTGTTGGCAATGGAAACATTACATTTTGGGGAAGGAGACAATCGATTATCCACACAAATCATCAAACTCTTCAATTTATACAAACACAAGGGAATTTGTAGAATGATCACCATCATAAGTGGTCCACATATATGAAACAATTCCATTTGAACATTAAATACAAGAATGGAAACACCAATAATGTTGCAAATTTCCTTAGTTGGCCCTCGGTTGCAACATTGACCACCGTTTTCAATTTGTGTACCTTTGGATGGTTGCAACTATACAAAAACGATCCAAATTTTTCCACTACATACCAAATGCCAGTGGATTGCAAGCAAGTTCCAGACTTCCACCTCCAAGCAGAACTTCATGCTCGCTTGTGAGAACTTCTGTAATTTACGAGATTGTGAGAAAAAACAAAGAGGAAAACAGTTCCTTCAAGAGAGCATGCGAAGTTTATTTGGGAGGCGCACTACAGTCGGGTCGTAGGACACTTTGGGGTGGAGAAAAATTTGGTAGCACTACAAAAGTATTTTAATTGTCCAAAACTCCAACAAGATGTTAGAAAATATATTACATTCTCCATTTTCTGTGCAATCACCAAGCCAACCATGAAGAAGCAAGGCATATACGCTCCTTTTCCTACTCCCAACCAGCGTTAAGAATCCATCTTAATGGACTATTTGTTTGGCCTCCCTTCTACCAAGCATGGTAATGCCTGTGTATTCGTGGTCGTGGACAACTTTTCTAAGATGGCTATATTGGCAACTTGCAAGAAGAGTATCACGGCTGAGGACATTATCAAATTATCCTTTGAATGAGTGTGGGTACATCTTGGGATCCCGTAGAATATTATATCAGATCAGGATAACAGGTTCATGAGCACATTTTGGTCGGCCCTCTAGTCATTATTATACACCAAGCTCACCAAGTCGACTACATTCCATCCCCAGACAAATGGGCAGACAAAGGTCATCAACATAATAATCATGGACTTACGATGCATGTACAAATCCAAGAATCCATGAACATCCGATGAGAGCCTTCCCTATGTGCAACATAGTTATAACAAAGATCTCCAGAGCTCGATAGGTCCAATCCTTTTTAAGTGAGTATGGGATTCTAACCATTATGTATGATTTTTGTTTCCATGCCTAATGCGACTACACAGGCATAATCTAGACATGTACAATCCCATGATGATAAATCAACCAGGTTTATTGAATGCATCCAACACATCCATGAGTAGGTTCACGACATCTTGTATAATTCCAATGCCAAATATAAAAAATGGTACTATCAACATCTGGTGCCACAAAAGTTTTAAGTGGGCAACAAATTTTGGTTGCATTTGCAGAAAGAACGCCTTGCCAGAGCCCATTGGAAGATTTGACCATTCCGATATGAGCCTTACAACATCACCAAGGTTGTGGGAGACAACACTTTCGAGCTCAACATTCCCCCATTCCTTGGCTTGCACCCAATGTTCAATGTGAACAACCTGCAACCATACTCTCCATCATTGATGGACACATCACACATTGCCGAACAACTCACACAAACAGAGTTCAACCGACTGCATAGAACATACGACAATTAATTAGATCATGGGCACACAGATCAAGAAAACTCCCCAACTGTATCAAACTGTCAAAACTGGCCAACTCCTACACCAGGGAAAGTGGCTCACTAAGAACCAAGTTCAGCAGAAGTTTCCCAATGTCATGGAGGCACTCAACGTAATGGGGATTGTTGCTTCCTAAGGGGCAGGACTGATCCAAGTGGATATTGGTGGCCACCTACCTATTCCACTTGGACTCCCAACACTGTTTCTTTCAATTTCCTTAATTGTAGCATAATTTATTATTTTTAGTGTTTTTTCGGGTCTTAAACTTCTGAAACCGTTTTGAGGCCCTGAACGGCATTTTTTGGAAAACGGGAAAACCCATATCCTATAATAGGGGTTTTTAGTCGAAATTTGTAGTCCATCGATAGTCTTTCTAACTAGGTATCATACATGTCAAATAGAGATCATATGCCAAAGTTATGACCCCGGGAAGTCGGTGTACCAACTAACCCTAACGGGGCCCACAAACGTTTGGCACGTCATCTCCTAGGGTTAGGTTTTTGGATGTTTAGGGCTTTCTCTTGTTTCTTAATAATAAAAAGACCTTCGAGCCTCATTGTAACACAGTTTAGAGGATGTAACCATCACATCTGTTCTTAAATATAATCAACCATCGCCCGAGCTAGTTTATTTCCATTCTAAACATAAATAGTTTTTCAATATTTGTTATTAATGTATTAAAGTTCATCTTTCGATGTAGCTTTGTGTTTTCCGTTTAAATTTTTATTTCATTTGATTCTTGCATAAGTATAGATCATGCAAGCTTTTCGTATGTTGTCAAATAAGATGAAAGGAATGCCCAAGTAAGAAATAACATATTTTTCAAGGAGCCATCACTTGAGAAAGACCTCTATCAAGTTTAAGCGGCAACATGCCTTTGGAGAAAGGGAAGATTGTATGTGTGTATATACATGGGAGATGAAAGGGCATTTTGCGAATAGATGTTGGTATGGATTCTTCTTGTTGAAGGCATATAATACATCTACTCAAACCATATCACCCTCAAGCAATGAGTACCTCCTATGTGAGGAGCTTGTTGTTGAGGGTGAGCCAGGAGGAGATTTTTGCTTTGAGAAAGGCACTAGTTTTCCCAAGGCCCTTCAACCACTAAAGTTTCTACCCTTTGAAGTGATCTTCTACTTGGCTTTGTAGCCTAGTTTTACTGTGAAATCACTTATTGTTGGGTTTTCTGACCAACAAAGTGTGTTGAAACTAAGACCCATTTGACCATATTAATTAATAATGATGTATATGTGATTAGTATATTTTCCCCACTGTGGGTTCCTAACATCGACATAATTCAGTAAGTGTACAAATCCTTCACATAATACAAGACACCTAGCCATGCTTTCAATTTCTCAGCGTGTTGACACTCACCTCAACATGATACTCACACTAATAAGCCTCGGGAGATTGTACATTGCAGTTCGCTTCCCTTACAGGATCATTATGACATCTCATAATTTTTCATTATTCTCTCTGGTAAGGAAGGATGGCAAGGCTTATTTTCGAGGCTATCCAACCATAAATGTGTGGTGGCAGTTTATGCCCATCGTAGGATTAAATCAGGTACACCATTCAACGGTGGGCATATACTGCCCCCGCACATTTATGGTTGGATAGCCTGGGAAATAAGCCTCGCCAGGAAGGATAGGGATGGTGACAGGTTGAGCTGACATCCCTCCCTGAGGCTTCTTTTATTTTTGCCACCCTCTAATGCATATCAGTCGGAAAAAGAAATGATGAGCTTGGTAGAGGGTATGAGCAGGGACTATGCCTCTAATGTGAATTCTCTCCTCTCAATTGGAAATGGGCCCATTCAAAAGCATGCTTTGGTTGTCTTGGCGCTAAAAACACACTTATCACAGTTGTGTTGGCTTTCAAACATCGCCAACCTCCTCAATTCACAGGGTGGTCATGGTCTCTACAATGGCCCCTTGGTCTTATAGTGTTCATTTCGCTGTCTAGTAGCCTTCTTTGTTTCATCATTGTCCATATATTTTAGCTCAGAAGAGTGTTAAGGGAGATTTGCATAAATTCATCCCTCTCCGCATTCTTGGTGGTGCCTCGAAAGCTAGCATGGTCTCGCCTTAGGATTCAGCTCAGAAGGACACTGGCATACTCCCCTCTAATCATCACAAAGCCCAACTTGTTCGTGATATGCCTTTAGGGACGATAATTCATATAATTTGGCTCCATGTTATTTTACTCTGCCTCTCGGCCCGTAAGCAGTTTGGGGCTCGATCACCGTTCCTCTTGCCACGGTTGATCAACCTCAGTTGCTTGGTAACTTGATAGCGAGCACCGAAGGGATTCAATGGTGAGTTCAGATGTAGACTCAAGGGATTTAAGGGCGGGTTCAATTGAATACTTTGTGCACCACTTCTCATGTTAGGACTATAAGTGCTCTATGGTCCAATTTGCACAGGGATCAACATACGGCTTTTGGCTAGAGGGTGTGCAAAGGTGCTTTGTAATTTATACGTCCATACAATTTTGTCACAGTCGAGATGATCCATCAAAGAAAAGCCATCACTTTTGTAATCTACAGTTTTGTAGCTCTGGCTTGAGTCATCAATTATTTTTGCCAGATAGGCGAGTTAAGGAAAGAATACATGGCATCTCAAGAAGTTCAACATGTGTTGTTAGGTTGGTTTCCCAATAGGGCCACCCATAGCACCAAGAAAAATACAATGTATTTTTTTCACAGTAATATAAAATTGAACTTCTACAATAAGAAAATGATGTATTTGTAATTAGTACATTTCAATATTTATATTTATATTTAATTAATAAACATATAAAAATTTAATATTTAAAATAAACTTTTTTACTAGATTAAATGTCTATTTATCTATAAATATCATCAATGCTAAGCATATAGAATTAAAAAAATATATTAAAGAAAAATGTTATATGTATATATGATATTTAAAAAAAAGTGTCTAAGAAAAATGATATATATATATATAGTTTTAATAATATTAAAAATAAGAATACTTTAAATTTATATATAAATAATATTATTAAGAACTAATATAGATCTTTATCAAGTATCTAGAGGAATCAAATTTTATTGAGTGTAAACTTTTTTTCAAGTTTTATACTTAAAAAAAATTGAAAATTGAAAGCTTTACTTCTCGTGACTTGATAAAAGCAATCAAATAAAACTAATCTATAATGATTTAATACAAATTTACTCAATTTAATGTATGGAAATACTTATTTTAACCATTTTTAATTTAATTTTGTGGTTTTATTATTAAGTATATATTAAATCATCAATCTTAATTTGACATCGACGATAATATTATTAATAATTACAAATTCCAAAATTTATTATAAAATATTATCTATAACTAAATTATTATATAAAATAATTCACAATTAACTATTAAGGCTAAAATAATTTCAAATCAAGGTATTTGGTATGGAACTTAACCCTGTTGAGTTCGTTTGCAATACTTTAAAGCAAGCCTCAAGATCAAGGAACTTGAGTTTGCTATGAACAACCCCAACTTATTCAAATTGGAGATAATACCAAAAACGTGTAAAATCGTCTTTCACAATTTGCATGCAGTTTGAAAATTGGAGTGTGGTCAACTTTGAAATTAGAATATGAACCATTTCAAAATGATTCAAATTAAATATAATCGTAAAATCCTCATTGTGTTTAAAATTTTCCAGGTATGTAACTTTGAATGGAGGATTTTGCGAGACGAGATAACTCGGCGACTAAGCAACCAAAATGTGTACCCACCTCATTGTGTGAGACTCAGTTGAAGCCTACGTACTCTACGTCATACACTCACATGCCCTGCCCAACCTGTTTCCTCTGCAGTGCCCTCATCAAATTATTTGTTGCCACGTGGTGTGGATTGAGTCAGCGAATATTACGGAAAGATGGCCAAAACGAAGCGCGTATCCCGTCCACACCCACGCATAGCCAGGCTGTCTCCCTACCTTTTGCCAGCCCACAAATCACGCGTTACTTAAAATTAATATTATTTAAAAGAAAAAGAAAAAGGGGCGCAGAGGATTATTAATAGGCGTAAGACTCAACCTTGGCATTGTGCAATTTTTGTGATCTCACATCTCTGTGTCGAGCGTTCGAATCTCAAACCAACCAGAAAGATCGAATCTTCGAATTTTGAGATTAAGGTTTCGGCAGGAGTTGCGCTTAAGGTTTAGGCCTTTTTTGCATCAATTAGCAGTAACAGGCGTGTTGTGACTGTGAGTGGGAATGGCAGGCGCAGGCAACTACGCATCAGGAGCTTTTTTGGCCATTGTGATGATGATGGTGGGAGCAACAGCAGCAGCCGATGTGAGTGCACCATCTCCGAGTCCGTCAATGGAAGCAGGCGCTGCTTCAATGGCCATCGTTCCCTCTTTATTTGCCGCCGTCATGGCCTCATTCATCCCCTTCTTGGCTTCTCGATTTTACTGAGTCTTTGGTCCATCTTTTTCGAAATGATGAGAGAGAGGCGGCCAGTGTTATCTCTGATAATATACCATATGACATTATGGCAGGGGTTTTGTGGAGGTTATTATTTTGTCTATGAGATACCAGAGTACTTTGCATTTGGGGCACGTATTTATTCATCATTGTTTCTCCGTTATAAAGAGATATCTTCACGGTACTTGCTATTGTATTTCATTGTTTTTGACAATAATACTGGATTTAACAGATTACACTTAAATTGGCGTTGGCAGATTTTGGGTTTCTGTTGTTTTACAGTGTTATTTGTAAATTTCATTGAACCGTATGTTTGTATTTGTGTACTACTTTCTATTGAATGAATGCAAAGGTGTTTTTCTGTTCTGATGTTAGTAGCTTAGAAGCCGTGCACGCTCTGAGTAAATTTATGGATCTTCCATTTCCTTGACTAAACGGTTGAAATATTTCCCAACATAATGGTGTGTTTTTCGTTCTATTTTATTTTTAGGATTCACTGCACATTGTCCACAATGGCTTTTTTGGAAGTCTACTAGGTATAGCGTGAGGTTTGAGTGAGGGAAAGTATGTGACTGACAGGGATGGAATGGAATTTGATGGGTAAATTGGTGGTTATGAGGGATATATTTTGGAATATTGTTTAAAATTTTATAAAATTGTCTGAAAATTAAGTGGGGAGCCGTGGAAATCAAATTTTTTTACTGGTAGGTTTGCTATGAAATTCCAACACTGGTGACTCCGTCCAATGGAATGTGTCTAATTTGTTTGAAGTGAGCCAAAAATATAAATAGTCTAACTAACTTGCTTTTTTTCTCAGAAAATTATGGAAATTTTAGTAAGATTTTAATAAAATTCTGCAGAGATTTTGATTTTTGTAAATCTATGTTACAACTGTCAAACTTGCAAATTTAGAGTATCTCTAAAAGTATTTGATGGTGCTGAATCCATTTCCACCATCAAAAACATGATTCAAACACTACTAGTTCAAGATTTCTTGAATTTTTTTAGCCAGATTCAAACCACTTTTAAGGATCCAAACAATTCTCTTTCATAAACGACTCTAAATAAAATGATAACTTGGCAAAGACACCTGCCGTTTCTTCCGTCATTTACGGTTGTTTTGGCAGAGTGGCAGAGGAGATGAAAAGGCCTCCTCCAAGGAGGTCACTTTTTGCATTTTTCTCTAGTTATTCGAAAATCTGCTTTAAACGTAAGAAAATTATAGTTTTAAATTATTGGCATTGTATAATCTTAATATTAGTAGTGAACTACAAAGAATTTTATTTTTGTATTTAAAAATATAATTTAAATAATAAACTAGCAATTGCATCATCATTAGATGTTGTAAAGGAAATGTCATAAGATTCTTAAAGAGATCGAATAGTTGTTAAGCAAAATATTTGTAGTGATTTTGGTCAATTTCAGTAAAGGAAGAGAAAGATTGTGCGGCAATCAAAAATAAAAAAATGAACAACAATTATGGTCAATGACAACGCAGAGTAGGCATCAACAGATCATATCAACATGGAGGTGGCCGAGCGTTTTGATGATCAGTAGCTCTTCACAACCAACAGATTAAGCCCGTCACGAAATTAATTGCCTTCTAAACAAAAGAACCATCTTTCAACCACACAAATATTTTCTGTAAGTAGAGTGTAGTTATATGTCCTGAATAAATATAAATGTAGATGTACATTCATGATTTCAATTGTGTTTATTATTTGTAAATGGTTAACCACTATTTCTCCTCCGTGATGAATGGAGTGGTTTGCTATTAAGTCCTTTTCGAACAAGTAATTTTTAATATTAATTTAACGATGGTTCATTGATATTAATGATTTATTAACCTAAAAGTTGTATACCATACATAAATTTTGATAATATTCACACACATTTCTATTTCATTGTAGTTTGGTAAACATTTGTTTTGTTTACCTCCATCGTTTATTGAAAATATACACTTTAATGGTGCCTTTTATCATTGTTAGCAGAATGTTGCCCTCATTTTATGACCCTCATGATGGTTTCAAATTAGAATCATAACTGGAAGTCCCCAAGATTAAGCCAAAATAAAATTAACAAAAATTCAGATAGAAAAACACCAAAAAGATCATAACACCATTAGAAAATTGCCTCCACTTGCTTCAAATGGGCCTAAAAGTAGTGAAAAAGTTCAAGATACTACTAGAACCACATTTAATTTGATGTTTAAGTGTTAAATTGAACATAAATTTCAGAGTACAAAGATAAAAACATCATGATAATCAGAGCATGATTAATGGTTCTAGAGCACAACCGTGACATCATTGAGAAAAATAAATTTCCACCCATTCAGATGGGCATGCACAACAATGTCCATATCTTCAATAGTTGTTCTTTCAAGCCAACCTCCAGATTCCTCAAGAGATTTTATTCTCCAGACACCAGCTGTCCTGTTGAATCCAAAGAAATTGAGAAAAGACTCCATTCACCTGCTGCTCTACCTCAAAGTGGAAAGGAAGATTGATGTTTTGCAGCCATGTTAACAAATTTGCATCTCTATTTACAAAAGACCATCGAGCCTGGACCAAGCCGAGTTCAGGATTATCCTGCAACATCATCATTCACCAATGTAATGCATTATTAGTAGTATGTTTAATCAAGGGAAACATGCAGTAATATGATGCAACATCTTAAGGAGAAGTGACTTGTGTGCTACCTTGAAATGTGGAAAAGTATGTTTCAGGAAATCAGGGTTTGGCTGGAAGTTTGCAACAAACTCATAGTCTTTGACATAATCACAACTCATTGTAGCCTTCAGATTGCCAACTTTATAACCAGTCCTAATCAACCGATGCCGGTAAAGAATGTTGGTGCTGTTAGCCACCTATGAATTTTTTGACAAGCAAACAGGTGGCTAAAATGTTTTTTGAGCCTTCAAGGAATGCATTCCCTCTGAAAACACATCATCCTTGAAGCCTTGTGCTTTTTTTCCTTTGATAAATCCTCACTGCTGTTTCCAATTAAAAAACCTCTCTATTTTGTGAAGAAGAATGCCCAAAAGGCCTCATTTTCCCTTATTTTACCTCCATTAAACCTCTGTTTTCATCACCTTTTTCCCCTCCCTTAATCCCTCATTAACCCTCCAAATCATCCTAACTCCCCTTTTAAACCTCACAAATATCCTTTGTCCGGCTTAGAAGTCCCTCTTTCCCTCTACCGAAGCCCTCTTTTAGCCTTAAAAATCCTCTTTTTTGGCTTAAAAACACTCACTTTACATATAAGGCTTAAGCCCCTTTCGGCCAACCCCCTTAACCACTTTCCCACATGACCCGCACCCAGAACCAAGTGCTAAAGGCCTGGGTGCTAATCGCAATCGAAAGAATCACGATGAACGCATTTTCTGTGTTAAATTGATTTTCCCTGATGCGAGAAAGTTTTATGCTGTCGGCTTCCGCTTTGTTTTCAACCGTTGATCTGTGAAGATCTAATGGTCCAGCGCAAATCGCAGCGCCCATCACCCCTACCCATTTACCCCTCTGATTGTATTTAGACCGTCAATCTGATTCCAGATCGGACGACTATCGCGTAATCGCTCGCCGCCAATCGCACCAATCGCATCGCATTTGACCACCCGATTGGCGAGCCCCGATTGAATCTGAGCCGTCCATCCCGCATGATCCTACGGTCCAGATTCCTTTGCTCCCCGCTCATTGCCTCGCCTGTCTTCCCTTCCGATTGAATCTCAGCCGTTGATCTCTTTCGATCTAATGGTCCACCTTTCTCCCGCCCATTAACTTGACCCTCTACCTTTGCGTTCCATCTGAAGATCTTGACCGTCCATTCTTTTGATCCGACGGCCAGGATCGAACCCGCTTTTGAATTTCCCCTTCGTTACTGACCGTGCATCTCCCCTCATCGCGCTCCTTCCTCCGCTGTCTGATCTTTCCGCTCCAGATCTAACGGCCAGCGTGCATATCGCGTTGTTTTGGCGTCCGAACTTTAACGATTAGAAATTACGCGATGTAAGCGGTTTTGTAGTGCCACGTGTCACGCGGCGAGGCATATCACGTGATTTTGGGCAAAGTTTCTAAACCGCCTTAGGGCCACGCGACACCAATGGTTTTCCCGGCGAAAACCGCCTTCCTCCCTTTGTTCCCGCAACCTCCGTCATCTAATCTCAGCCATCCATTGATCCCCAATCTACAGTCCATATTGCATCGCGTCTCCGCCATATTTTGTTCATCGGATTTCCCTATTAACCTCATCGGATGATCCCAACCGTCGATCTCCTCCTGAGATACGACAGCTCACAGTAAATCGCCCTCCACCCATGCCAGGTCCCACATCATAGGCTCTGCTTCATTAATTTCCCATGATTTCCTTTGTAATTTGCCAGAACCTTAAAACTTTGGGCTTTACACTAAATATTATTTCTCTGCCAAACTTGCCATTAACTCCTCCGTTCAATGATCCTGGCCGTTGATCACCGTTTCAGCATATGATCAGATGGTCTGCGATCCTTATCATGCCAAAACTCCATCAGGTCATTTCTTCACCATTCTGCAGCGTTTTCGCCTGTTTTCACCTACATTCGCCATTCCGCCACCGCTTCCACAGGCCTCCACAATAATCTTCTGCCACCTTCCCTGGATTTTTATAATGAGTTTATTGCATTGTGCAGGGTATATGGAGTGGTAAATTCACTCTGTTTTCCATAATCACAGCCACTGTGATTCAAAGCGCAGAGGAACCATTGTAGCAGCGGCAGAGAGTAACATTAGAGACAAATTACAGGATTTAAGCCCATAATTGAAGATTAAATTTTTTAATCCTTATTCAAAGGATGAAGATGTAGTTTGAAGACTAATGCACATGAAACAAGCCATATCTGTGTATATGTCAGCAATACATTTTCTCAGACAGTACACCTTCGACATAAGTCTCCATGCCTCCCCGAGCTCCCAAAGGCCTTTTCATTGACAGAAGCTTCCAAAGACTGTTAGGACCGCAGTTATGGAGTATGGAGACCTGCAGATTTTCTGTCCCTATTATTTATTTCAGAAGGCTATCACAAAGTGCCTTACAGCCAGAAAGGACTTCATAAGAACATTTGAGGTCAATATCGACCTGACAAAGACTCCCAGACCATACCACAGAGTACCTACAGTGATGCAGATTTCCATTAAGCAGAGTGGGCTCGATCCTCTGCTTCCACTCTGTCTTAATGAGTCGATTTAATTCACATCTACTCCTGCTATTATTCATTCTCCTGTAAGAAACCCTGAAGAACATATTGTAAAGGTTGCTGTTGTAGTTGTAGATGTAGGGATTCGTTTGACTGTTAGAACAGTTTTGGGTAGAGTAGCTGAGTAGTTTTTAATGTGGTAGGTTGGGAGGAGAAGTTTGGACTGTAATCAAGCCATTGAGCTCAGTGTATGTGACTGGTTTTGAACATCAATTAATCAAGAAAATTTCACAGGATCCTGGTCTATATTACGAGTGATGTTTCTCTTATTGCATTGTCTATTTACATTATTCATGCTATTCATTTATTCTTCGATAAGAATCAGTAAATCAGGCTTAAGATATACCACTGCATGGTACCTTAAATGCCCACTGCTCTTCTTATCTTTGATGTTTTCTGCTGATAGTGAATCTAAGAGAAAATTTATGTAATTTAACCAGTTAAAGATGTTGGTCTAGCCCATGCTTATTGATGTGTGAATTCAGGGTTTTCTGCTTAGATTTTCTTGTTGGATTTGAGCTGGAAGAATTGGGATACCAGGGATTTAGTGTGTGCCCTGTCCACTTGGGTCCTTTTCAAACAGATTGGCCTTTCAAAGATCTCTTGAGCTAGTGTCAAAGCATTGAAAGTTAAAATCCCTTCTATGATCTTAGTCTTGGTTCTGTGTTTAAATCTTAAGTGTTTTCCTTTTAATATTATGCCGAAGCAGATCTGGAGTTAGATGACCTCTAGTCTGATCTTAAGTTGCCTTTGTGTCTCTCCTTTCCACTCCTTAATGTCCCATTTCACCATCTATCTAAAAGATCCTTTAGTATAGATGACTTGCCCTATGAAAGCCTTGCTTAGTTGTTTTGCAAGTAATTCCCTTTCATGACTCCATAGCCCAATGGATAACACTTTCTTGGCCTATCCTCTTTTACCGAAACATCCTACTGCTTTTCTCTTTTATATTCCATTTAACCTTCTCAGTTAATGGTCTCCGACTCAGCCCAACAACCAACCAAATCATTTAAAAACCCCTTTGTGCTTCATACCTAGCCTAATACCTCATTTTGAGCTTCAAAGACATAACATTCTTTGCTTTATTGGAGAGATCCCTCTTTGGGTCCAGGAGGGCTAGATCCTAGGGCCCCAAAGTGGTTTTGATGTTGTCCGGTCTTTTGGTCTTGCCAATATGGCCAAAACACTGGAACTCCAACATAATGGCGACTCCGCTGGGGAAAAACTCAAACCAATGCCTTTAGATTGGTATTTCATTGCTGATGGTGGACAACAGCCTGTTTCAAACATCCAAATTCATCCACCTGGCAACTCCACACTCTATAATTCCTAATAGACCTAATGACTCCACTGGTAGAAGACTCTGAATTGGTTGAGAAGATGCAGTGACCTTCTTTGTAGAAACATGGATCCAAATATGGACCAAGAAGAAAAACTAGATGCTTTGGAGGATCAATTGATAAAACTGGTGAACAGATTTGGTGAAGTAGTGAAGATGTATGCAGCTAATTTAAATACCAATGTTGACTTTCTAGAATAGCCCATGCATTTTCCAGAGCAGGAGCAAACTCCAGACCTAGACAATGAGCAAGACATGTATGATGCTCAAGAGTCTATAGAAGATGAAGAAGAAAGTGATCAGGAACTACCTGATTGCTTACCCATGTCTTGTACTATGCTGATTAGAGAAAATCAGGCTTAATGACAAAAGCTAATAGGGAGTGCTGCATTGAGGGAACAAGTGACCACATGGAAGATGCAGAATCCGAGGCAGAAGAAGAACCAACACACATAGAGGCCTCCCCTCTGGCTGATAATTCATCTCAGATTACACTAGAAGAGTGGCACCCTGATCATAAGGAATTGCTTGAATAAGAAAGATATTAGGAAACATCGGAAATCCCTCAAGGTCTCCGTGCTAGCACAAGTGAAGATTCCACAAAAGAGGCTCAAGAAGATATTCAGCCTCTAGATCAGTTAGTACAAGAAACAAAGGACTGTTGTTCTTCTGTCTATGTTAAAAAATAAATTCCTCCATTGAAAGAAGAAGAGATGGACCGAATATTAAACACTCAGTCCACCTCTGAAATATTTTATAGAACATACACACTTTCTCATTCATCTATTGAGTTTGATTATGCAGATCCCGAGAGCTCCTCTGCGGATCAAAATGAAGAAAGACTTGCTGAGAATCTGACAGGTTTGATTGGTGACCTTGCTTATGATTATGATTTTCCTCATTATGATCTGTTTAATGATGAGTGTTTCCAAAGGAAAGCTGCGCTTGCAGGACCATCATCAGTAGATTCATGGGAGGAAGATCAGGACCAGAAATTTCAGAGAAGCAATGAACCAAGTCAACCTCTATGACATTGATGAAGAAAGTTATGAAAGCCTAGTAATGGATGAAGATTCATGGGATTTTCATTCTGTTACACCTCAGATCATCAGTGATGATTTTCATGTGATTGGAGACCAGTAGTCCTCCTTTTAAGAGGATGAGGAAGAAAGCAAAGAAGATATTTTTGAGCATGATGAAAGTAAGGAGCCTTCTCTTGAAAAAGAGGAAGAAATGGAACATACTCCTACTCAAGAATACTTAGATCTTTCACAGAGCTCAGCCCATCAGAGCAGAATATGTCAGAGCTCCAAGAGGACACAGTAGTAGTATATGTTGAGTCCTCCAGTTCAGAAAATGAAGAAGATGAGGGAGATTATCTTTCTCAAGAGAGTCTTGTTCTTATTCTAGTAGTAGAAGAAGAAATCTTGGTTGAAGCCTACCTGCCAAATATTCATAACCAGGTATCATTTTATGATCCTTATGTTTATTTCCTGCAAACATTTGAAGGAGGATCAAAGGTCTTTTTGAACAGCATGTTGTAGAAAACAAGAAATTTTTTAAAGCTACTGCTAGGAAACAAAGAGAATGGGAGTGGCCCTGCCTATCCAGCATGCTCAAAGAATTGAGCAGAAAAAACCAGTCATGGGATCACTTGATGGACTGGTTGTATTGGAAGAGAAGGTTTATAAGCTAGACCTGTAAATATTCCAAGTTAGAGTAGGGTAGGTAGGAAAGCTCAATAAAGCTTAGTCTGTGAGCATTCAGTTAGTGGTTTTGAATTTCTGCAAGGTTTTCAGTCCATGAGCAGTTTTGTCCTTATGCCATGACCCACAGCAAGCCAGACAGTCTAATCTTGGCTTGACTGTTTTTCAATTTCTGTCTTAGAATGTAGAGAAAAAATCTGCTAGATAGTTTAATCCTAGCAGATGTATTTTAGGTAGAGAAAGTATGAGGCCAACAATTTAAACTGGTCTCATGGAGTAATAAGGGTAGAAATAGAATAGGTTTATTTTTTTGTTTGTAAAAATTGATGATGCAAAGGGTCTGCAAGTCCAAATGCACCCAGAAGAAAAAATGTTAGGACAATACTATGGGTAGGTAGTTGTTTGGAACAATATTACTGCTGATATAATGTCTTCATGATTATGGAATCTGATCCAAGAAAGAAAAAGGATGTGCCAAGCACCAGGCATCTGGCCTACACCAAAGATTATTTTCTGAATTCTTGACACCTTCAAGAAGATGCCATCCCCATGTGGAGCCACTGTTAGCCACCTATGAATTTTTTGACAAGCAAACAGGTGGCTAAAATGTTTTTTGCGCCTTCAAGGAATGCATTCCCTCTGAAAACACATCATCCTTGAATCCTTCCTTGTGCCTTTTGTCCTGTGATAAATCCTCACTCCTGTTTCCAGTTAAAAAACCTCTCTATTATGTGAAGAAGAATGCCCAAAAGGCCTCATTTTCCCTTATTTTACCTCCATTAAACCTCTGTTTTCATCACCTTTTTCCCCTCCTTTAATCCCTCATTAACCCTCCAAATCATCCTAACTCCCCTTTTAAACCTCACAAATATCCTTTGTCCGACTTAGAAGTCCCTCTTTCCCTCTACCGAATCCCTCTTTTAGCCTTAAAAATCCTCTTTTTTGGCTTTAAAAACACTCATTTTACATATGAGGCTTAATCCCCTTTCGGCTAGCCCCCTTAACCACTTTCCCACATGACCCGCACCCAGAACCAAGTGCTAAAGGCCTGGGTGCCAATCGCAATCGGAAGAATCACGATGAGCGCATTTTCTGTGTTAAATTGATTTTCCCAGATGTGAGAAAGTTTTATGCTGTCGGCTTCCGCTTTGTTTTCAACCGTTGATCTGTGAAGATCTAACGGTCTAGCGCAAATCGCAGCGCGCCCGTCACCCCTACCCATTTACCCCTCTGATTGTATTTAGATCGTCGATCTACTTCCAGATCGGATGACTATCGCATAACCGCTCACTGCCGATCGCGCCAATTGCATCGCATTTGACCTCCCGATTGGCGAGCCCCGATTGAATCTGAGCTGTCCATCCCGCATGATCCTATGGTCCAGATTCCTTCGCTCCTCGCTCATTGCCTTGCCTGTCTTCCCTTCTGATTGAATCTCAGCCGTCGATCTCTTTAGATCTAACGGTCCACTTTTCTCCTGCCCATTAACTTGACCCTCTGCCTTCGCGTTCCATCTGAAGATCTTGACTGTCCATTCTTTTGATCCGACGACCAGGATCGAACTCGCTTTTGACTTTCCCCTCCGTTACTGACCATGCATCTCCCCTCATTGCGCTCCTTCCTCCGCCGTCTGATATTTCCGCTCCAGATCTAACGGCCAGCGTGCATATCACGTTGTTTTGGTGTCTGAACTTTAACGATCAGAAATTACGTGATGTAAGCGGTTTTTTAGTGCCATGTGTCACGCGGCGAGGCATATCATGTGATTTTGGGAAAAGTTTCTAAACCACCTTAGGGCCATGTGACACCAGTGGTTTTCCCGTCCAAAACCGCCTTCCTCCCTTTGTTCCCGCAACCTCCGTCATCTAATCATAGTCGTCCATTAATCCCCGATCTATGGTCCATATTGCATCACGTCTCCGCCATATTTTGTTCATCGAATTTCCCTATTAACCTCATCAGATGATCCCAACCGTCGATCTCCTCCTGAGATCTGACAGCTCACAGTAAATCGCCCTCCACCCATGCCGGGTCCCACATCATAGGCTCTGCTTCATTCATTTCCCATGATTTCCTTTGTAATTCGCCCGAACCTTAAAACTTTGGGCTTTACACTAAATATTATTTCTCCGCCGAACTTGCCATTAACTCCTTCGTTTAATGATCCTGGTCATTGATCACTGTTTCAGCATATGATTGGACGGTCTGCAACCCTTATCACACCAAAACTCCATCAGGTCATTTCTTCACCAATCTGCAGTGTTTTCGCCCATTTTCACCTGCATTCACCATTCCGCCACTGCTTCCACAGGCCTCCACAGCAATCTTCCGCCACCTTCCCTAGATTTTTATAATGAGTTTATTGCATTGTGCAAGGTATATGGAGTGGTAAATTCACTCTATTTTCCATAATCACAGCCACTGTGCTTCAGAGCACAGAGGAACCATTGTAGCAGCGGCAGAGAGTAACAGCAGAGACGAATTAGAGGATTTAAGCCCGTAATTGAAGATTAAATGTTTTAATCCTTATTCAAAGGATGAAGACGCAGTTTGAAGACTAATGCACATGAAACAAGCCATATATGTGTATATGTCAGCTGTACATTTTCTCAGACAGTACACCTGAGTACATTTTCTCAGACAGTACACCTCCTACAGAAGTCTCCATGCCTCTCCGAGCTCCCAAAGGCCATTTCACTGACAGAAGATGCCAAAGACTGTTAGGAACGCAGTTATGGAGTATGGAGACATGCAGATTTTTCATCCTTGTCATTTATTTCAGAAGGCTATCATAGAGTGCCTTACAGCTAGAAAGGACTTCACAAGAACATCTGAGGTCAATATCGACCTGACAAAGACTCCCAGACCATACCACAGAGTACCTACAGTGATGCAGATTGCCATTAAGCAGAGTGGGCTCGATCCTCTGCTTCCACTCTATCTTAATGAGTCGATTTAATTCACATCTACTCCTGCTATTATTCATTCTCCTATAAGAAATGTAGAAATTTGCTGAATAATGATTAATTATCCACCGAGACTATCCTGGTCACGTACTATTTGAACTTCATACACAACACATAATCTCTTCCACTCAGATCAACTCAGATCATCACACATGCGGAAATAAAATCAAGCGATAACACATCAAATCATCATACACATTAACACAGTATGTATGGGGAAAGCTTATAGCTAAAAACCCCGCAGCTATTGTGTATATTATAATGGAGAAATCAAGTAACAAACTCAATACAATACTCCTCACAAGTACTCAGTACTTTCTCATGAAGTTACTCACAATCTAGCTCAGTTTTGAACAGGTTACTGGTTCAAAACTCACCGCCAATTGCCTTGCCTCTATTGCGTGTTTCAATGCTATGGGATGGCCTCTTTATATAGATAAACCACCAGCCTAAACTACGCAATCCTCATGGGCTTACTCCACCTATCTGTGTGTTGCAAATAGCAACAGTATAGTCACAACTGATAGCTAACTCCACCCTTTCATCTACCTCTTTCACTGTTCTCCACTGAACTGATCATGCACTGTAGTGAACTGATGTGTTCTTGAGTTGAATAATGAGTTACTAATTAATGAATTAAATAATATTTAATTCACTCCACTCATAACTAATTGATTAGCTAATTAAACTAATCTCCACTAGTTCAACTAAAATAAACAGAACACAACTCCACTATCTGTCTCATTAACTCCTCCAAACTTCTGCCACTGAAGTCCAACTGAAGTCAACCATGCATGATGCCATCAAACCCTTGGGAACCATGTGATTCCTCTGTCAGATGCATGAGCCACCTCTGCAGCTCGAACTGAAGTGCTCCAAGAGAATAAACTGCTGTTTATAGTCTAAATATTATTAAGGGTAAATAATATTTGACTTCCCTGTTTTAAGGAGAGGCAGTCTAAAAATAGACTTCGACCTCTTTGACCTCAAAAATAGAGTCTCATCTATTTTTACTAACATGACACATACTTCAAGAATCTCAAACTGGAATCCCCGAACCATGCTCCATATGTCTAAAAATAGACATAGTCTAAAAATAGATTTTGCGCCAGAATTTGCCTGCGGGCCCACTTAGTGAAGCCGACTTCATTTCACTAAGCTCCATCATCTTGCTGCATTTTCAACACTCCCTCTCAGCAATATATGGATTATCTGCAACCCCTATCCTGCCTCTGTGGAATTCGAACTTGCTCCTGGTGAGCGCCTTCGTTAGGATGTCGGCATCCTGATCCTCCGTGGGAACATATGAAAGCATCATGATTCTCTGCTGAGCACAATCTCTGATATGATGGTACCTGATGTCGATGTGTTTGGACCTATCATGAAATACTAGATTGGCCGAGAGTTTAATGCAACTCTGGTTATCACAGTAGATCACTGTAGGCTCCAAATGCAACCTGAACAATCCTGCGAGGATCTTCCTCATCCAAATAGCCTCGCATGCAGCCAAGCTAGCTGCCATATACTCAGCCTCTGCTGAACTGAGTGCCACGGATCTCTGCTTCCTGCTGTACCAGGAAACTGCTGTCGACCCAATGCTGAAAACTCCTCCAGATGTGCTCTTCCGGTCCGTTGGAATCCCTGCCCAATCTGCATCAGTGAAGCCAGAAAGCCTCGCTCCATCCTCCTGTCTGTACCATAGACCATATCCCGATGTGCCTCTAATATAGCACAATACATGCTTGCCTGCCTTCCAAAAGAGCTTGGTAGGCTTAACCATAGCTTGCGAAAGCTGGTTAACTGCATAGCATATATCGGGTCGTGTATTGACCAGATACATAAGCGACCCCACCAACCGTCGATAGACAGTGGCATCCACTACCTCCGCTGAAGTAGCATCCTCCTTCCTCCAACCACCAGGAAGAGGAGTGTCAACAGGCTTGCAGCCTTGCATGTTGAACCTCTCCAGAATCTCCCGGGCATACTTGCCCTGAGAAACAAACAGTCCTCCACTGCGCTGCCAAATCTCCAATCCCAGGAAATAATGAAGGATGCCCAAGTCCTTCATATCAAACTCTCGTGCAAGATCCTCCTTGCATGAAAGTATCAACTTCTCATCGCCAGTCAAAATCAGATCATCTACATACAGTACGATGATCAACAACTTCCCCTCCACCACAATATGGTACAGGTTTGGATCCGCCTCACTCTTGGAGAATCCAAGCTCGGTGAAGTAGCTGTCTATCCGAGTGTACCAAGCACGAGGTGCTTGCTTCAGCCCATACAGTTCTCTCTTGAGTCGGCACACATGCGACTCACTGCTGAAGATCTCAAAACCTTCAGGCTGCTCTATGTACACCTCCTCCTCAATAACTCCATTGAGGAACGCAGTCTTCACATCCATCCGATGAATGTGCCACCCCATCTGCGCTGAGAGAGCAAGGATCGTCCGTATGGAAGAGTACCTTGCGACAGGTGCAAAAGTCTCCTCATAGTCAATCCCCTCGATCTGTGAGAAGCCACGGGCGACAAATCTCGCCTTGTACTTCACCACACTCCCGTCAGCCGCCTGCTTCACCTTGTAGATCCATCGCGAACCTACAACTGATTTCCCAACCGGTCTTGGGACAATCTCCCATGCACTGTTCCTGATGATCGAATCATATTCTTCGATCATGGCATCAACTCATGCGGGTTCCTCCACAGCTTCCTCAAAAGAGGATGGCTCCATCACAACACATTGACTCACAAGAGCCATGTATCCAGTGTACCGATCCGGTGACTGTCTCTGTCTGCGTTGTGTTGTAGGTGGTCCTACAACCTTCTCTGCATCCCGAGCCAGTCGCTCAGCTTCTGTAGTGCGCATGCGCCCTCTGATGGTTGGCACTGCCTGGGTGGTTTCTTCCACCTTCTGAACCTCCTCTTGTGGCTGATCCACATCCGGAAGCTCCTCCTTAAAAACTAACAACTCCTCATCTGCATGCAAGTGTAGCTCCCTCTCAAGCGAACACTGCATGGATTTCTCCTCCTAAAATTTTATATCCTGTCGCACAACAGTCTTTCGACTGTCTGACAAATATACCCGGTAGTTGTGAGGTGTATCAGTGTACCCCACAAATATTCCAACCTCAGCAGTTGGATCCAGCTTCCTTCTCGCATCCTTCGTCACATGCATGTAGACAGGAGAACCAAAATCCGCAAATGGGAAATATCAGGCCTCTTGCCAGAATAAGCCTCCTCTGGTGTACTCATGCCAAGAACCTTGTGAGGACAACGGTTCTGCACATACACTGCTGTATTGTATGCCTCAGCCCACAAGTGAAGGGGTAGGCCCTGATCATGCAACATCGCCCGTGCAGCACCCACGATCGTTCTGTTCTTCCGCTCAGCCACCCCGTTCTGCTGTGGGTTATGGGGTGCGATGAGCTCTCTCCGAATCCCTTTTTCACTGCAGAACTCCTTGAATTCAGCCGAGATGAATTCACCACCGTTATCACTCCTTAGAGCAATCACCTTCTTCCTCGACTCCTTCTCGACCAGTGCTTTAAACTCACAGAACTTCGCGAATGTATCGCTCTTCTTCTGCATGAAGAAGATCCAGCACTTTCGAGAGAAATCATCAACAAAGATCACATAATACTTGTGCTTTGCTGTCGAAGCAACTGAGAAAGGACCACACACGTCTGTGTGAACTCTCTCAAGGATCGCCGTGGCGCGACTATCCTTCTCGTGAAAGGTGGCTTTCACATACTTCCCTAAAGTACACCCCTTGCACTGATCTGACTGCGCAAGAGTGCCCTTAGGAAGCCCAGTAGAAATCTGCTGCAGAATCTTCAAAGCTCCATGGTGAATGTGGCCCAATCTCCTGTGCCACAGTTCGCCCTCATCATCCCGGCTCACCACTTCTCCCGCCTTGCATGCCATAGCTGCGCAGCCATCTACCTGCAACTGATAAAGGTTCTTGGTTCGAACCCCTATCTTCCGGTTCTCTCCAGTAGTCTTACTGCGCAGGAAGGCTTTTCCTTCGCTGAAGACCACATCATACCCCTTATCCTCCAACATCGCTACTGAAATCAGGTTCTTCTTCAATCCAGGTACATGCATGACATCCTTCAGTACAAAGGGTTTACCAGACTCCCTCTGAAAGGATATGGTACCAATACCAGTCGCACTGTATCTACCATCATCGCCCATCTCGATGTGCATACCCAAATCCTTGTCCTCCAGATCTGAGAACAACTCCCGATCTCCCGTCATATGAAATGACGCACCGCTGTCCAAGAACCACACCGATCCCATCACACTTGAAACCAAGCATGCAATCAGTGAAAAGTCAAGCTCGAACTGTGAAGCCAAAGCTTCTCCATCTGCAGATCTTCCCACTTGCTTGTTCTTCTTCTTCTTTGGACAATTGGTAGCATAATGTCCGTGATCATGGTAGTGAAAACACTTCACTTTCGCCATATCCTGCTTCTTGCCCTTTGCACCAAAATGAGAGGTTTTCTTACCCTTCCCCTTCTTTGCTTTGGCCACCAAAGCACAGTTTTCTTCATCAGCTCCCTTTGATGAAGATCCATCACGAGTAGTCCTCCTTATCTCCTCCTGCATGAGATCCGCCCAAAGGCGCTCCCATCCCGGCAGCTTCTCCCGACCATTGACACTATCTTGATATGAGTGCCAAGCCTTCTAAAGACCAAGGAGAGCCAGGTCGACCATGTCCTCGTCTTCGACAGTCACCCCCACACTTCCCAGCTCATCTCTGCATTGAGTGAACTTCGTGAGGTATTTGGCGACACTGTCGCCCTTCTCCATCTTGATGTTCCTGAGCTTATCTTTGAGCGCCAGCTTCCTTTGGTCACTCTTACTCTGGAATAGATCCGTCAAAGCTTTCCACATTAAATATGGAGTAGCCTTTCCATGCAGGCTGGATACAATATGATCCTTGACGCCCTCCAACAGGATCCTTCGACATTTCGCCATCTTCTTTTGCCATGCATTGACTTCAGCAGGATCAGTGGGCTTTTGGACATCCGTATCTACGAACTCCTTTAGACCATTATATTCTAATACTACTTCCATGCGATCCTTCCATGCAACATAATTCGAACTGCCTTCAAGAGCATATTCGAGTCGCAAACCGTTGAAAGACATTTTCAACACTGGCACCAAGAAAACAAAATTGCTGCAAAACTTCGAATTCCACCTCAAAGCTCAACCGCTCTAGATCGTGAGAACAAATTATTTCTAGCACAGAGATCGACTGCAAGGGGCGTTTACCAGACCTTTCACTTTCCGAAGAAAGATGAATCCGAAGGCTACCTGGCCCGCATGCAGACTCTGTCTACCGAAATAAGTTTGTAATCACTGTGATGATCAATCTCTGCTTCAATAGCTCCGATACCATGTAGAAATTTGCTGAATAATGATAAATTATCCACCGAGACTATCCTGGTCACATACTATTTGAACTTCATACACAACACATAATCTCTTCCACTCAGATCAACTCAGATCATCACACATGCGGAAATAAAATCAAGCGATAACACATCAAATCATCATACACATTAACACAGTATGTATGGGGAAAGTTTATAGCTGAAAACCCCGCAGCTATTGTGTATATTATAATGGAGAAATCAAGTAACAAACTCAGTACAATACTCCTCACAAGTACTCAGTACTTTCTCATACAGTTACTCACAATCTAGCTCAGTTTTGAACAGGTTACTGGTTCAAAACTCACCGCCAATTGCCTTGTCTCTATTGTGTGTTTCAATGCTATGGGATGGCCTCTTTATATAGATAAACCACCAGCCTAAACTGCGCAATCCTCATGGGCTTACTCCACCTATCTGTGTGTTGCAAATAGCAACAGTATAGTCATAACTGATAGCTAACTCCACCCTTTCATCTACCTCTTTCACTGGTCTCCACTGAACTGATCATGCACTGTAGTGAACTGATGTGTTCTTGAGTTGAATAATGAGTTACTAATTAATGAATTAAACAATATTTAATTCACTCCACTCATAAATAATTGATTAGCTAGTTAAACTAATCTCAACCAGTTCAACTAAAATAAACAGAACACAACTCCACTAGCTGTCTCATTAACTCCTCCAAACTTCTGCCACTGAAGTCCAACTGAAGTCAACCATGCATGATGCGATCAAACCCTTGGGAACCACGTGATTCCTCTGTCAGATGCATGAGCCACTTCTGTAGCTCGAATTGAAGTGCTCCAAGAGAGTAAACTGCTGTTTATAGTCTAAATATTATTAAGGGTAAATAATATTTGACTTCCCTGTTTTAAGGAGAGGTAGTCTAAAAATAGACTTCGACCTCTTTGACCTCAAAAATAGAGTCTCATCTATTTTTACCAACATGACACATACTTCAAGAATCTCAAACCGGAATCCCCGAACCATGCTCCATATGTCTAAAAATAGACATAGTCTAAAAATAGATTTTGCGCCAGAATTTGCCTGCGGGCCCACTTAGTGAAGGCGACTTCATTTCACTAAGCTCCATCATCTTGCTGCATTTTCAATACTCCCTCTCAGCAAGATATGGATTATCTGCAACCCCTATCCTGCCTCTGTGGAATTCGAACTTGCTCCTGGTGAGCGCCTTCGTCAGGATGTCGGCATCCTGATCCTCCGTGGGAACATAAGAAAGCATCATGATTCTCCGCTGAACACAATCTCTGATATGATGGTACCTGATGTCGATATGTTTGGACCTATCATGAAATACTGGATTAGCCGAGAGCTTGATGCAGCTCTGGTTATCACAGTAGATCACTGTAGGCTCCAAATGCAACCTGAACAAACCTGCGAGGATCTTCCCCATCCAAATAGCCTCGCATGCAGCCAAACTTGCTGCCATGTACTCGGCCTCTGCTGAACTGAGTGCCACGGATCTCTGCTTCCTGCTGTACCAGGAAACTGCTGTCGACCCAATGTTGAAAACTCCTCCAGAAGTGCTCTTCTGGTCCGTTGGACTCCCTGCCCAATCTGCATCAGTGAAGCCAGAAAGCTTCGCTCCATCCTCCTGTCTGTACCATAGACCATATCCCGATGTGCCTCTAATATAGCGCAATACATGCTTTCATACCTTCCAAAAGAGCTTGGTAGGCTTAACCATAGCTTGCGAAAGCTGGTTAACTACATAGCATATATCGGGTCGTGTATTGACCAGATACATAAGCGACCCCACCAACTGTCAATAAACAGTGGCATCCACTACCTCCGCTGAAGTAGCATCCTCCTTCCTCCAACCACCAGGAAGAGGAGTGTCAACAGGCTTGCAGCCTTGCATGTTGAACCTCTCCAGAATCTCCCCGGCATACTTGCCCTGAGAAACAAACAGTCCTCCGCTGCGCTGCCAAATCTCCAATCCCAGGAAATAATGAAGGATGCCCAGGTCCTTCATCTCAAACTCTCGTGCAAGATCCTCCTTGCATGAAAGTATCAACTGCTCATCGCCAGTCAAAATCAGATCATCTACATACAATACGATGATCAACAGCTTCCCCTCCACCACAATCTGGTACAGGTTTGGATCTGCCTCACTCTTGGAGAATTCAAGCCCGGTGAAGTAGCTGTCTATCCGAGTGTACCAAGCACGAGGTGCTTGCTTCAGCCCGTACAGTGCTCTCTTGAGTCGGCACACATGCGACTCACTGCTGAAGATCTCAAAACCTTCAGGCTGCTCTATGTACACCTCTTCCTCAATAACTCCACTGAGGAACGCAGTCTTCACATCCATCTGATGAATGTGCCACCCCATCTGCGCTGAGAGAGCAAGGATCGTCCGTATGGAAGAGTACCTTGCGACATGTGCAAAAGTCTCCTCATAGTCAATCCCCTCGATCTGTGAGAAGCCACGGGCGACAAATCTCGCCTTGTACTTCTCCACACTCCCGTCAGCCGCCTGCTTCACCTTGTAGATCCATCGCGAACCCACCACTGATTTCCCCACCGGTCTTGGGACAATCTCCCATGCACTGTTCCCGACGATCGAATCATATTCTTCGATCATGGCATCAACCCATGCGGGTTCCTCCACAGCTTCCTCAAAAGAGGATGGCTCCGTCACAACACATTGACTCACAAGAGCCATGTATCCAGTGTACCGATCCGGTGACTATCTCTGTCTGTGCTGTGCTGTAGGTGGTCCTACAACCTTCTCTGCATCCCGAGCCAGTCGCTCAGCTTCTGTAGTGCGCATGCGCCCTCTGATGGTTGGCGCTGCCTGGGTGGTTTCTTCCACCTCCTGAACCTCTTCTTGTGGCTGATCCACATCCGGAAGCTCCTCCTTAGGAACTAACAGCTCCTCATCTGCATGCAAGTGTAGCTCCCTCTCAAGCGAACACTGCATGGCTTTCTCCTCCTAAAATTTTATATCCCGTCGCACAACAGTCTTTCGACTGTCTGACAAATATACCCGGTAGTTGTGAGGTGTATCAGTGTACCCCACAAATATTCCAACCTCAGCAGTTGGATCCAGCTTCCTTCTCGCATCCTTCGTCACATGCATGTAGACAGGAGAACCAAAAATCCGCAACTGGGAAATATCAGGCCTCTTGCCAGAATAAGCCTCCTCTGGTGTACTCATGCCAAGAACCTTGTGAGGACAACGGTTCTGCACATACACTGCTGTATTGCATGCCTCAGCCCACAAGTGAAGGGGTAGGCCCTGATCATGCAACATCGCCCGTGCAGCACCCACGATCGTTCTGTTCTTCCGCACAGCCACCCCGTTCTGCTGTGGGTTATGGGGTGCGATGAGCTCTCTCCGAATCCCTTCTGCACTGCAGAACTCCTTGAATTCAGCCGAGATGAATTCACCACCATTGTCGCTCCTTAGAGCAATCACTTTCTTCCCCGACTCCTTCTCGACCAGTGCTTTAAACTCACAGAACTTCGCGAATGTATCGCTCTTCTTCTGCATGAAGAAGATCCAGCACTTTCGAGAGAAATCATCAACAAAGATCACATAATACCTGTGCTTTGCTGTCGAAGCAACCGAGAAAGGACCACACACGTCTGTGTGAACTCTCTCAAGGATCGTCGTGGCGCGACTATCCTTCTCGTGAAAGGTGGCTTTCACATACTTCCCTAAAGTACACCCCTTGCACTGATATGACTACGCAAGGGTGCCCTTAGGAAGCCCAGTAGAAATCTGCTGCAGAATCTTCAAAGCTCCATGGTGAAGGTGGCCCAATCTCCTGTGCCACAGTTCGCCCTCATCATCCCGGCTCACCACTTCTCCCGCCTTGCATGCCATAGCTGCGCAGCCATCTACCTGCAACTGATAAAGGTTCTTAGTTCGAACCCCTATCTTTCGGGTCTCTCCAGTAGTCTTACTGCGCAGGAAGGCTTTTCCTTCGCTGAAGACCACATCATACCCCTTATCCTCCAACATCGCTACTGAAATCAGGTTCTTCTTCAATCCAGGTACATGCATGACATCCTTTAAGACAAAGGGTTTACCAGACTCCCTCTTAAAGGATACGGTACCGATACCAGATGCACTGTATCTACCGTCATCGCCCATCTCGATGTGCACACCCAAATCTTTGTCCTCCAGATTTGAGAACAACTCCCGATTTCCCGTCATATGAAATGACGCACCGCTGTCCAAGAACCACATCGATCCCATGACACTTGAAACCAAGCATGCAATCAGTGAAAAGTCAAGCTCGAACTGTGAAGCCAAAGCTTCTCCATCTGCAGATCTTCCTGCTTGCTTGTTCTTCTTCTTCTTTGGACAATTGGTAGCATAATGTCCGTGATCATGGCAGTGAAAACACTTCACTTTCGCCATATCCTGCTTCTTGCCCTTTGCACCAGAATGAGAGGTTTTCTTACCTTTCCCTTTCTTTGCTTTTGCCACCAAAGCGCAGTTTTCTTCATCAGCTCCCTTTGATGAAGATCCATCACGAGCAGTCCTCCTTATCTCCTCCTGCATGAGATCCGCCCAAAGGCGCTCCCATCCCGGCAGCTTCTCCTGACCATTGACACTATCTTGATATGAGTGCCAAGCCTTCGGAAGACCAAGGAGAGCCAGGTCGACCATGTCCTCTTCATCGACAATAACTCCCACACTTCCCAGCTCATCTCTGCATTGAGTGAACTTCGTGAGGTATTTGGCGATACTGTCGCCCTTCTCCATCTTGATGTTCCTGAGCTTATCTTTGAGCGCCAGCTTCCTTTGGTCACTCTTACTCTGGAATAGATCCGTCAAAGCTTTCCACATTATAAATGGAGAAGCCTTTCCATGCAGGCTGGATACAATATGATCCTTGACGCCCTCCAACAGGATCCTTCGACATTTCTCCATCTTCTTTTGCCATGCATCGACTTCAGCAGGATCAGTGGGCTTTTGGACATCCGTATCTACGAACTCCTTTAGACCATTATCTTCTAATACTGCTTCTATGCGATCCTTCCATGCAACATAATTCGAACTGCCTTCAAGAGCATATTCGAGTCGCAAACCGTTGAAAGACATTTTCAACACTGGCACCAAGAAAACAAAACTGCTGCAAAAATTCGAATTCCACCTCAAAGCTCAACCGCTCTAGATCGTGAGAACAAATTATTTCTAGCACAGAGATCGACTGCAAGGGGCATTTACCAGACCTTTCACTTTCTGAAGAAAGATGAATCCGGAGGCTACCTGGCCCGCATGCAGACTCTGTCTATCGAAATAAGTTTGTAATCACTGTGATGATCAATCTCTGCTTCAATAGCTCCGATACCATGTAGAAATTTGCTGAATAATGATTAATTATCCACCGAGACTATCCTGGTCACATACTATTTGAAATTCATACACAACACATAATCTCTTCCACTCAACTCAACTCAGATCATCACACATGCGGAAATAAAATCAAGCGATAACACATCAAATCATCATACACATTAACACAGTATGTATGGGGAAAGCTTATAGCTGAAAACCCCGCAGCTATTGTGTATATTATAGTGGAGAAATCATGTAACAAACTCAGTACAATACTCCTCACAAGTACTCAGTACTTTCTCATAAAGTTACACACAAACTAGCTCAGTTTTGAACAGGTTACTGGTTCAAAACTCACCGCCAATTGCCTTGCCTCTATTGCGTGTTTCAATGCTATGGGATGGCCTTATATAGATAAACCACCAGCCTGAACTGCGCAATCCTCATGGGCTTACTCCACCTATCCTGTGTTGCAAATAGCAAAAGTATAGTCACAACCGATAGCTAACTCCACCCTTTCATCTACCTCTTTCACTGGTCTCCACTGAACTGTCCATGCACTGTAGTGAACTGATGTGTTCTTGAGTTGAATAATGAGTTACTAATTAATGAATTAAATAATATTTAATTCACTCCACTCATAACTAATTGATTAGCTAATTAAACTAATCTCAACTAGTTCAACTAAAATAAACATAACACAACTCCACTATCTAGACGCAGTTCAAAGATCATGAAGATTATTAAAATGCCTAATGAATCCTAAGCACATTAAACAAGCCATATATGTGCTTCAGCATCAGCAATACATTTTCTCAAAAAAGACACCTTTCGACAGAAGTCTCCATGCCTCCTCAAACTCTTAAAAGCCATTTCACTGACATAATCTTCCTATAGACTGTCAGACAATAGTTATGGAAGTATGGAGACCTGCAGACTTTTCTGACCATGTTACTTATTTCAAAAGGCTACCACAGAGTACCAGATAGCCAGAAAGGACTTGAAAGAAACATATGAGGTCAAATATCGACCTGAAAAAGACTCCCAGACATTACTGCAGAGTACACACAGCATGCAGAGCCATTAAGTAGAGTGGGCACGAATATTTCTCCCACTCTATCTTAATGAACCAATTTAATGTACATCATCTACTGCTACTATCCAATCTCCTATAAGAACCCCTCGAGAACTTATTGTAAAGGTTTTTGTTGTTGGTATTAGTGTAGGGATTTATTCGACTGTTAGAACAGTTTTGGGGAAAAGTGGCTGAGTAGTTTGTAATCTAGTAGGCTGGGAGGAGAATTTTGGAATGTATTAGCCATTGAGCTCATTATATGTGATTGGTTTTTCACATCAATTAATCAAGAAAATTTCACAAGATCCTGGTCTATATTACGGGTATGTTTTCTTACTGTAATTGTTTTATTACATTATTCATGCTGTCCATTTATTCTCTGATAAGAATCAGTAAATCAGGCTTAGGATATACCCCTGCATGGTACCCTAATTCCCACTACTCTTCTTGTCCTTGATGTTTTCAACTTAATGTGAATCTAAGAGAAAATTCATGTAATTTAACCAGTTAAAGATGTTGGTCTAGCTCAAGCTTACTAATGTGTGAATGCGAGGTTTGTTGCTTGGATGTTCTTGTTGGGTTTAAGATGCAAGAATTGGGATACCGGGGATTTAGAGTTAGCCCTGTCCACTAGGGTCCTTTTCAAACAGGTTGGCCTTTCCAAGATCCCTTGGAGCTGGTGTCAAAAGCATTGAAGGTTAAAAGCCCTTCTCTGATCTTAGGCCTAGTCCTGTGTTTAAATCTTAAGTGTTTTCCCTTTGAGAGTATGCTGAAGTAGGCCTGGAGTTAAATGACCTCTGACCTGATCTTAAGCTACCATTTGTGTCTCTCCCTTCATTCTTAATGTCCCACTCCCCCATCTATCTAGAAGATCTTTTAGTATAGATGACTTGCCCTTTGGAAAGCCTTGGCTAGTTGTTTTGCAAACAATTCCCTTTCATGACTCCATAGCCCAATGGATGGCACATTCCTAACCTATCCTCTTTTGCTGAAACATCTTGCTGCTTTGCTCCTTTCATTCCATAACCTTCTCAGTTAATGATCTCAGACCAACCCAACAACCAACCAAATCATTTAAAACCCCCCTTGTGCTTCATACCTAGCCTAATACCTCATTTTGAGCTTCAAAGATATATCATTCTTTGCTTTATCGAGAGATCCCTCTCCAGATCTAGGAGGGCTAGATCCTAGGGTCCTAAAGTTGTTGTGATGTTGTCCGGTCTTTTGGTCTTGCCAATCTGGCCAAAACACTGGAACCCGAACATAATGGCGACTCCATTTGGGAACAACTCAGACCAATGCCTTTAGATTGGTATCTCATTGCTGATGGTGGACAAAAGCCTGCTCCAAACAGCCAATTCATCCACCTGGCGACTCCACACTCCATAACTCTTAACAGAACAAATGACTCCACTGGTAGAAGACTCTGAACTGGTTGAGAAGATGCAGTGACCTCTTTGTAGAAACATGGATCCAAGCATGGAAAAAGAAGCAAAGCTAGATGCTTTGTCGGACAGATTAAAAAGAATAGTAAACATGTTTGGTGAAGTAGTAGTGAGGATGTATGAGGCTAATTTAAATGCAAATGTTGATTATCTAGAGCAGCCCATGCATTTTCCCGAGCAAGAGCAAACTTAAGACCTAGAAAATGAGCAAGACATGTATGATGCTCAAGAATATATAGAATATGAAGAGGAAAGTGATCAAGAACTGCCTAATTGCTTACCCATGTCTTGTACTATGCTGATTAGAGACAATTAGAGCTTAATGAAAAAAGCTAATGGGGAACGTTGCTTCGAGGATACAAGAAACCACATAGAAGATGTAGAATCTAATGTGGAAGGAGAAAGAGATCAGGAAACATCAGGAAATCCTTAGAGTTTCCCTGCTAGCACAAGTGAAGATTCCATAGAAGAGGCTCCAGAAGACATCCTGCCTCCAGATCGGTTAGTACAAGAAGCAGAGGACTGTTGTTATTTTGTCTATGTTAAAAGAGAAATCTCTCCGTTGACAGAAGAAGAGATGGACCGAATATTAAACAGGCAGTCCACCTCTAAAAATTTTTATAGAACAGATACTCTTGCTCATTCATCTATTGAGTTTGATGATATAGATCCATAAAACTCCTCTGTGGAGCAGAATGAAGAAGGAATTGTTGAGAATCTGACAGGTTTGATTGCTGACATTGCTTACGATTATGATTTTCCTAGTTATGATATGTTTGATGATGATTGTTTCCAAAGGGAAGCTGAGCTCGAAGGACCATCATCAGTAGATTCATGGGAGGAAAATCAGGGCCAGCAACTCCAGAGAGGCAATGAACCAAGTTAGCCCATCTATGATACTGATGGGGAAAGTTATGAAAGCATAGTAATAGATGTAGATTCATTGAATCTTCACTCTGTTACACCTCAGATCATCAGTACCAAATTGCATATGATTGAAGATCAGCAACCTTTCATCTCAAAGGATGAGGAGAAATGAATAAGAGATTTTTGAGCGTGATGAAAATCAGGAGCCTTCACTTGGAAAAGAGGAAGAAAAGGAAAATACCTCTACTCAAGAATACATTGATCTTTTCACAGAGCTTAGACCACCAGATCAGAATATCTCAGAGCTCCAAGAGGACACAGCTACAGTATATGATGAGTCATGTAGTTCAGAAAATGAAGAAGATGAGGGAGATTCTGTTTCTTAAGAGAGTCTTGTTCTTGATCTAGTGGAGGAAGGAAAAATCTTGGTTGAAGCATACATGCTGAATATTCACAACTAGGTATCATTTCATGATCCTTATGTTCATTTCCTGCAAACATTTGAAGAAGGATCAAAGGTCATTTTGAGCAGCGTGTTGCGAACAACAAGAAAATTTTTAAAAGCTGCTGTTAAGAAACTAAGAGAATGGGATTGGCCCTACCTATCCAAAATGCTCAAACAATTGAGTAGAAAGAACCAGTCCTGGGATCATTTGATGGACTGGATGCATTGGAAGAGAATGTTTGTAAGATAGACTTGTAAATATGTCAAGTTAGAGTAGGGTAGGTAGGAAATTCTTAAATAAAGCTCAGTCAATGAGAATTTAGTTAGTGGTTTTAAATTTCTGCAAGGGTTTTAGTCCATGAGTAGTTCTGTCTTTATGCCATGGCCCACAACAAGCTAGACAGTCTAATCCTGGCTTGACTGTTTTTAAATTTTTGTCTTAGAATGTAGAGAAAGGAATCTGCTAGACAGTTTAATCCTAGCAGATAATAGTATAGGTAGAGAAAATATGAGGCCAACAGTTTAATCTGGTCTCATAGAGTAATAAGGGTAGAATTAAAATAGGTTTATTTCCTTGTCTGTAAAAAATTGATGATGTAAAGGGTCTGCAAGTCCAAATGCACCCATAAAAGAAATGTTAGGACAATAGTATGGGTAGGTAGTTGCTTGGGAGAATATTACTGCTGATATGATGTATTCATGATTTGTGGCAGCTGATCCAAGAGAAGAAAAGATGTGTCATGTACTAGGCATTTGGCCTACACCAAAGATTATTTTCTGAATTCTTGACACCTTCAAGAATATGTCATCCCCATGTGGAGCCACTGTTAGCCACCTATGAAATTTTTGACAAGAAAACAGGTGTCCAAAATGTTTTTGAGACTTCAAGAAATAAATTTCCCCTGAAAACGTATCATTCTTGAAGCCTCCATGTGTCTTGAGCCCTTTGAAGAATCTTCACTGCTGTTCCCAGTTAAAAAGCCTCTCTTTCTGTGAAGAAGAATGCTAAAAAAGGCCTCCATTTCACCCTATTTCATTCCCACTAAACCTCTGCTTTCATCACCTTTTTCCCCTTCCTAAAATTCCTCCAAAATCCCTCTTTAACCTTCTAAATCATCCTAACTCCCCTTTAAACCTTAAAAACACCCTTTGTTTGGCTTAAAAACCCTTTATTCCCTCTACTGAATCCATATTTTGGCCTTAAAAAGCACTAAAATTAAGCCAAAAACTCACTTTTCCATATAATAGGCTTAAGCCCCTTTCGGCCAGCCCCTTAACCAGTTCCCTTCCACATAACCCTCGCCCAAGACCAAGCGCTTAAGCCACGGGCACTTATCGCAATCAGAAGAATCACGATGAGTGCATTTTCTTTGTTAACTCGATTTTCCCCGATGCGAGGTATTTTACTCTATAGACCGCGGGCGCATTCTCGACCGTTGATATTTCAAATATCAGATGGTCAGCCCTAATCCTACGCGCCCCATCGCCACTCTACGTTCACCCCTTCGATTGCACATGAGCCGTCGATCTGTCTCCAGATCCAACGGCTATCGCGCAATCACTCGCCGCCAATCGTGCCAATCGCATCACATACGATCCCTCCTGATTGGCGAGCCCTGATTGAATCCTGGTTTTTCATCCATTCGGATCCAATGGTCTGGATTTCATTGCTCCCCGCTCACCGCACCCGCCTTTCTCCCCTTCCGATTGGATCTCTGCCGTTAATCCCATGAGATCCAACGGTCCACCTTTCTCCCTCCCATTAACCTGAACCTCTGCCTTCGTGTTCCATCTGAAGATCTTGACCATCCATTCTTTAGATTCGATGGCCAGGATCAAACCTGCCTTTGACTATTCATCGCTTAACTGACCGTGCATCTTTCCATATCGCGCTGCCACCTGCACCATCTGATATTTTACCCTTCCATCTAATGGCTGAGATCCATATCGTGTGATTTTAGTTTCCGAGGGTTAACAGTTTAAATTTATGCGATGTAAGTGGTTTTGTAGTGCCACGTGTCACGCGGTGAGGTATATCGCGTTATTTCGGGTGGATTTCAAAACCGTTTTTTTGCAACGCAACACCGATGGTTTTCCTCCTGAAACCACCTTTCCTCCTTTTGTCTCCGTAACCTCCATCATCTAATCTTAGCCATCCATTGATCCAAATCTACGGCCTACATTGCATCGCACCCTTACCCATATATTTTTCCATCGGGATTCCATAGAGCTCCATCCTTTAATCCCCACCATTGATCGCTTCCTGCAATCCAATGGCTCGCAGTTAATCTCCCTCCACCCACCGGGTCCCACATCATAGGCTCTGCTTTCATTCATTTTTTGAGATTTTCTTTGTATTTTCTCAAATTTAAAACTTTGATGTTTTAACACTAAAGTGTTATTTTTCCACCCAACTCACTATTAACACCGCCATCTGTGATCCTGGCCATTGATCATTGTCTGTCCCTCTAATCCAACGGTCTGTGACCTCTCTGACCCCAAACCTTCATCAACTCCATTTTCCGCCATTCTTTCACAGTTTCCACTGTTACGCCATCATTCCACAGGCCTCCACAACATTCCTTCCACCCCCCCTGGATTTCTTAACAGGTTTATTGCTTTTGTGCAGGGTGTACAGGGTGGTAGATGCACTTTGTCTCCACAGTCACAGTATTTGTGACTCAAAGCACAGAGAGACCACCATAACTGCAACAAATAACATTAGTGAAATAAAATTAAAGGATCAAAGCCCATAATTGAAGATTTAATGCCATAATCCAATGTTTAAAGGACGAAGACACAGTTCAAAGATCATGAAGATTATTAAAAGGCCTAATGAAGCCTAATCACATGAAACAAGCCATATCTGTGCTTCAGCATCAGCAGTACATTTTCTCAGAAAGGACACATTTCGAAAGAAGTCTCCATGCCTCCTCGAGCTCTTAAAAGCCATTTCACTGACAGAAGCTTCCTAAATACTGTCAGATAGCAGTTATGGAAGTATGGAGACCTGCAGACCTTTCTGACCATGTCACTTATTTCAAAAGGCTACCACAGAGTTCCAGACAGCCAGAAAGGACTTCAAAGAAACATCTGAGGTCAAATATCGACCTAAAAAAGACTCCCAAACCATACTGCAAAGTACACACAACATGCAGAGCCATTAAGCAGAGTGGGCATGAATATTTCTCCCACTCTATCTTAATGAACCAATTTAATGTACATCATCTACTCCTGCTATCCAATCTCCTATAAGAACCCCTGGAGAACTTATTGTAAAGGTTGTTGTTTCTGTTAGTGTAGGGATTCATTCGCCTGTTAGAACAGTTTTGGGGAAAAGTGGCTGAGTAGTTTGTAAACTAGTAGGCTAGGAGGAGAAGTTTGGACTATATTAGCCATTGAGCTCAGTGTATGTGACTAGTTTTGCACATCAATTAATCAAGAAAATTTCATAGGATCCTAGTCTATATTATGGGTGATGTTTTCTTACTACAATTGCTTTATTACATTATTCATGCTGTCCATTTATTCTCTGCTAAGAATCAGTAAATCAGGCTTAGGATATACCCCTGCATGGTACCCTAATGCCCACTGCTCTTCTTGTCCTTGATGTTTTCAGCTTAATGTGAATCTAAGAGAAAATTCATGTAATTTAACCAGTTAAATATGTTGGTCTAGCCCAAGCTTACTGATGTGTGAATTTAGGGTTTGTTGCTTGGATGTTCTTGTTAGGTTTAAGCTGCAAGAATTGGGATACCGGGGATTTAGAGTTAGCCCTCTCCACTGGGGTCCTTTTCAAACAGGTTGGCCTTTCTAAGATTCCTTGGAGCTGGTGTCAAAAGCATTGAAGGTTAAAAGCCCTTCTCTGATCTTAGGCCTAGTCCTGTGTTTAAATATTAAGTGTTTTCCCTTTGAGAGTATGCTGAAGCCGGCCTGTAGTTAAATGACCTCTAACTTGATCTTAAGCTACCCTTTGTGTCTCTCCCTTCATTCTTTAATGTCCCACTCCACCATCTATCTAGAAGATCCTTTAGTATAGATGACTTGCCCTTTGGAAAGCCTTGGCTAGTTGTTTTGCAAGCAATTCCCTTTCATGACTCCATAGCCCAATGGATGGCACATTCCTAACCTATCCTCTTTTGCCGAAACTACCTGCTGCTTTGCTCCTTTCATTCCATAAAATTCTCAGTTAATGATATCATACCAACCCAAAAACCAACCAAATCATTTAAAACCCTCCTTGTGCTTCATACCTAGTATAATACCTCATTTTGAGCTTCAAAGATATATCATTCTTTTCTTTATGGAGAGATCCCTCTCCGAATCTAGGAGGGCTAGATCCTAGGGTCCCAAAGTGGTTGTGATGTTGTTTGGTCTTTTGGTCTTCCCAATCTGGCCAAAACACTGGAACCCCAAAAATTTCTACTCATGTATTTCCTTTGTGTTGTGAGCTTCCTTGCAACACGTAGATGATATGTGATGCTATAACTTAAATAAATGTTGGTGAACTTCTTTTTCGATATTTTCTTTAAATTTTTATTGGGATGTGCATAGTTGATAAATGTAACACATAACCATTGTGAAATTTTTCTTGTTTGTTAAGTGAATCTTGAAATAAGTATGATCTTGGTAAAGCTTTGCTAACAATGATTTTCATAAGTTCCATGCTTTAAATTCTGCTTTGCTATTCATGGTATTATGTTTCACAGGGCATTCATCAATCATTGACTTGTATTTGTTCAACATCCATGCATTCTCCATCTCAGCGAATCCCCTCTCTATCCACAAAACATCTTCACCAATTTAATGGCAACCGAGCCTACATAATAGATGGGATCCCCAAACCAAACGGTGTAGAGTCTAATTTGGATTCTGCACCAGGGAGATCCGCTTACTGTTGGCGAGACATTTTCAGCCGTCAACAGATTTGGTGCTAGAAGGAGGGTCGAATGACAAGCTGAGCCCTTGGAGCCTACAATTTAGTTTCATATCTGTAAATGGCTCATCCCAAAATCATACTCCCGATATTTTTATCAGGTTGATTTATTTTTAGATGCTTAATCCTCGACGAACCTCTCTATCACTTGTCTTAGTTGAAGTTCGATGGTGAAAACGGAATTTCCGTAATCGACCACCTATATGATTTTCTTGAGTTTTGTGAATATTACGAAATTTATGATGAGGAGTTTGCCTGTGTTCTTTTCTCCGTCACCCTTGAAGGACGTGTCAAGAAATGGTGTCACACGCTGCTAGCAGCTTCCATCCATTCATTTGAGCAACTCATCAGTGAGCTTCAACATGATTTTCAAAAGTACTATTTTCAAGATGTATTAATAAGGATAAATGAGATCAAAATGAAACCTCATGAATAGATAGAGGATTTTTCTATTAGATTTGTTCATACTTGTTTTTATTTCCCTTAAAGAGATGTCGATTGGGCATGTTTAATTGAACAATTTCACTAGTTGGTTTTTGTTTCTTTGTAACACCTTCGATCTAAAATAAATCCCAATCCTTATGGATGTCATGATAATCCTCAAGTTACTAACTGTCCAAATTCAGTCCTGAATATTTTATTTCCCATCTCTATGAGTTAGGAACAACTTCAAGCCTCCACGGTGGAACTTACTATTTGTGACATGTCTCATCCTCCTCCTGATTTCCTAACTAACGGAGATTTGTTCGCAAATATTTTAAGTGATGAAATATGCTTGCAGGGAAATGAACGATGTTGTATCACCTCTGCATATTTCATACTCCCTGTCAAATCAAGACTCAAAAAATAAGTTGATTTAACATCTCTCCATGTTAATGAAACCAATATCGATTCCATTGAACATAAGCCTGGATCTAGTCCTTAATCGCTCACCTATCGGAAATGACTTGGGATTTGTCTCGAATGAAGTTGATTGTCCTGTAAAATCCATGCACCATGACATTCATACAGGCTCATTTTTCCCTCTAGATGAAAATAATGCACGAGATGAAAGTCCTGCTACGATTGATACTCCCTCATCTGAATTATTTCATCCATTATTCCCTGATTCATTTCTTGAGTCTTCCACACCAGTGATTTCTACAAATAATTCAGAACTTTATTCTACTGGTGTTGGTGGTAGTGATGAATACGAGGGTGATATTTCACAATCACACTACAAGGATGATGAATCTCTTACTCCTGATCTCTTCGATCCGTAGTCCATTATCGGTCAAGAAAGAGACCTTATGTCTTGGAAATATATGGGATATTTCTCTCACCATTTCATCCTCATTTTCGATCCAATAAGAGCCTAATGCACCAGATACCCAACCTAATAAAATTGGTTGTTTTAATGCTTGTAATTTCTCCGAAAATATATTCACTCACACCTTTACTGATTGTCACTCGTATCTATCTTTTGATCCTACGAAGCCACCCAAATTTTATGATTCACCTTTCGACCATTCAAGGACTCATCAGGAATTTGAGGCACTTCAGGGTCCGCTAATGGTTATGTTAGGTTCTTACGATCTTGATGAGACCCTTGAAACAAGTCAAATTTGAGTTTCTCAAGTTAGGGTTTCTGAAATGATGGTTCCCACGTATCACACTCCTCTCAGCATAACTGCGCCTGATGTCAGCTCATCTGTGAAAGCCTTCCATTCGAGTGATGTTTCTATAAGCACATATTTCTATCCCCTAACAGCTGATATGAAACAACTGATATACCCTAATTTATTCACTGGAAGGAAAAAACCAGCCATTGTCTCTATATTTTCAGTTGTTGCCCCCCCAGTACTAGTTGCATTCAGGCACAAGCGTGTGATGTTTTTCAAACCTCTCTATTGCCTGAAAATTTTATGCTCAATTCATCCCATCCTGTGAAATCTAAACAATCTGACACATTAGATTGTCAATCTGTCAGCGCACAAACATTTTTCCAAATTAATAATAAGCCCACTGATGATCGCCTAACCACCAGAAATAATGATCACATCCATTCGCCAGTTGATCTCACAAAACCATCGCAAGTTTGAAAGCCCCCCGCTCGAAGTTCCAGGGTTTCTCCAGGACGGTGAGGCACTTCAGCCTCTGCTGACGGTTACTTCATGTTAGTCATTAGTATTTTTACCTGTTATTTATGACTAGCTTCCTTAGCTGAGTTTTCTAGAAGCTAAACTCAAAACTTTCAATTTGTCATCTAGAAAACACTCCAAAACAATTTTTTTCCTCCTACCCCTTCTTGTCACTCTATGATGAGAAAAAAATCTAGTTTTCAAGTCCTATCTTGTTTCAGCAAAGTATCCCTGTCTATAGCTGTCATAGCTGTGATTTATTTTCTATCATTTACCCTTGTTTCTCATTTCATTCACTATCCAAAGGTTGAAAAAGTGTCTGCTACTCTATCCTTGATCATATTGTCATATGACAATCTGATCATGCCTAAGAAAACACTCAGAATCTGTCAAAATTGTCCCTAAGTTAGATAGTGGTGTTTAGGGAGTTTTTCCTTGGCTAAGATATCTTAAACCAAAAAGAATGTGCCTAGTACCAGTCAGCCTTAAATCTGTTTCCTATTCTACAAAACAAGCATTGGTCTATCCATAGGTCGCACACCACTAAGAGGTCACTTTGTCTCATTTCAGAAGAAGTTCAACAAAGATTCAAATCAGGAAAAGATGAAGATATTCACTGTCTGAAGAAATATTCTTAGATCAGGCATAATCTCTATGAAACACCAAAGGAGCTCTCCAAGGTTCAAAAGCATCTGTTTTTACATCTCTGCAGGGGTGTAATTGAATGATGATCAGTGTACAAATGAGGGCAATAGGACAAATTTCAAATAGATCCTTCATGCTGAATTACTTTGCCATCAAAAATCAGTTGGAGAGAAATAAGTACAGAACAACAGGTGTACATGGTTTAAATCCAAAGCTGCATGAAGAAAATGGTCATCCATCAAGACCAATGAATACAAAGAAATTAAGAAATGCTCATCATCAGCACTTCAGGATCAACTCCAAAGGTAGCGCTGCCCAAGTTCTCTAAAGGGTGACCTAGCCTTACAAGTTTCTCTATTTCAAAGACCAGTCTTTGAAAAAAATATCACCAAATAAAGTTAGGCAACCAGGATGAAAGTACAATAAGGAAATATGCTTCTTGTACCTTATCATGAACTAAGCTTTGAAAGGCTGCCAACAAAATGTTCACTGCCCCTTAAAACAAAGTCAAAGGAAAGAGTTTGTTCAAAGGTGTCTAACAGTGAGCACTTTCCATATGCCAATCACATTTTTTACTCCCTAAAAAATTCACAAATGATATGGCAAATCAAAGTAATATGTTACAAATCCAGGTATAGTGTTGAGATGGATGAAATTTCATGTGTTTGATGGAACCTCCTTCAAAAAGAAGAGGGTTAGAAACACAATGATGGAACCTCCTTCAAAAAGCAGAGGGTTAGAAACACATTGATAAGATCTCCTTCACAAATAAGCAGAGGGTAAAACATGTTTTTGAGTAAATTCAGTGGCTGCTTGGTGCTACTTCCTCCAAAGGATGAACAACACTATGCATTTCTGCACCAGGATACACCATTTTTTCCCAGTGTTGGGACAGTCAATTTTTGAACAACCAAATGGACACAAAATGAAAAAAATCAAGAATATTTTGAAAGTAGACATCCATATCTTTCCAAAGAGCCATCTCGGGCCGAATTCCGACACCGGGAAGGCATCCAAAAGTAGCCTGCAAACAACACTATGCATTTCTGCACCAGGATTCACCATTTTTGACCAGTGTTGGGACAGTCAATTTTTGAACAACCAAAAGGACACCAAATGAAAAATCTCAAGCATATTTGGAAAGTATACTTCCATAGCTTTCCAACGAGCCATCTCAGGCCCAATTCCAACACCGGAAAGGCTTCCAAAATTGGTTGCAAAAAGATGCGACGCTCCTGGAATGTTACACGATGCGCCTGTAGGTTTCTACAGTGCAGTTTTCTAAGCGTGGCGTGCCTATGCAGCACTATGAGTTAATTTTTTAGATCATTTAAAAGATAGTGGGCACATTGTTAAGATAGGTTAACTTTCATAGATTGGAGGCTTTCCTTCATCATACAAACAGAAGACCAAGTCATAGTTTAAGGACCTTTTCCACTTCATAAAACACTAGAGTTGCATTATGTTTTTAAGAAGTTGCAGTAGTGTTTTTATGGTAACCTCCTTGTAGACAAACAGAGAGAAAACACATGGTTTAAGATCTCCTTCACTTCATAAAAACAGAGGATGCATTATGGTGTTGAGAGGGTGCATGTAGTGGTTTTAAAAGGATGACCTCCTTGGTAAAAATCAAGGGATCAAATCATGATTTGGAGGACTCCTTCATCATACAAACAGAAGACCAAATCATGGTGAAAAGACCCTCATAACCTCAAAAACAGTGGATTTACATGGTGATTTTGAGAAGCTGGAGTAGTAATTTTCATATAAAACCTCCTTCAGAATGATAAGAGACTAATGTTTGGATGGACACAAACAATTTGTTTTTTAAGGTATTCTGAATCAGATGATAAGTTCAAATCTCAAGTTTTGAGGGACAGCTTTCAAAGGGGAAATGAAAGGCACAATGCCAAAAAGGTGAGTTTCCTTTGTCTCAAGAGGATATCCTTAAAAGCTAAAGCAACAGATCAGTAAGGATTAAAAAGCACATTTTGATAACCTCCTTTGTGAAAAACAAGGGTCAAGAAATCCTGAGGGTTAATACAAGTTTTTGAGAAGAAATTTGCAGTGACATCCGAGTTGAAGACATCAATTATTTTTCAAAAGTTTTCTTTCAAGCAAGCAAAAGAAAAGACTCTGTTCAAACCCAAATACCAAAGCAACAAAGTCATTTTTCTTTAAAAAAAAACAAATGCAAAGGAAAACAAAGGGGAAAATTCGTTTTTCTTTTCAATTTTGGTAAAGGATGGAAGGAGGTTTTAAACTCTCCTAAACTGAAAATCTCGGAACAGATGTTTATCATCATTGTGCCAAACAAAGCCACAGAGGAGAAAAACGATTTCAAGTGATTGTTTGCAGCCTTTTTAGAGTGCGACGTGCCTATATCCTTGCGTGGCGTGCCTGTAGGAGGCCGCAAAAGGAATTTACACATAGTGTGGCACACCTGTGC
Source organism: Pinus albicaulis (assembly GCA_034641835.2). Classification (NCBI taxonomy): domain Eukaryota; kingdom Viridiplantae; phylum Streptophyta; class Pinopsida; order Pinales; family Pinaceae; genus Pinus; species Pinus albicaulis. The sequence goes on from CM076574.1 coordinate 1,406,380,802, forward strand.
CCGATGCCCATCTGAACGCGGCGCCCTTGCGATTTTTTCCCTTATCGAGGCATTCGGGCCACAGATAAAGTTTCCCTCACCTGCCTTATACCCTGTAAATTATGATCTCTCATCTCTAACCTTTTAACTTCTCATTTTCACTCTCTGCACGCCCATACTGGACCCGCCTGGGCCACCTCTGAACAGCCTGGTGCCCCGGCCATCTCTGAACGGCCCGATGCCCATTTCTGAACGCGACACCCTTGCAACTTTTGCTTTCAAACAAGCGTCTGGGCTATGGAAATATCTCCTCTCACCTACCTTGTGCCCTCACCATACTCATCTTTCATCTCTAGCCTTTAAAATTTCCATTTTCACTATCTTCACAGCCCATTTTTGACCCACCTGGGCCATTCTTGAATGACAGTTTGCCCACCCGGGCCAGTGCTAAAAGGAGTAGCAGCAAAAAGCAAGGAGCCTCAAAAGTTGTTAAAGATCAAAGTTCACTTAATGAACTCATCTCCAAACACAACAAAACCATATTTTGAAGGTATTTACATCTCTTAGGCCCAAATATTGTTTTAAAGAAGGGTTTGAAAACAAAGTTCTAAGGACAGGATCATTAGTTTCAAAAAGCTATAAGGCTGTTGTTTGAAGAGGCATGTTTGTCGAAAAAGAAGCTAAAACATAGCGCTTATAGAAAAACACAGTTACTCTTAAGATTATCATGTTTATTTAGATACAAAGGAACAATGATTTCAAAAGGAGAAACCTAGTTGGTTTTCAAGAGTGCCCTATTTACTTAGGGACAAAGGAAGATAGTAATTAAAGGAGGAAAGGCTTGTTATCAGTTTAAAAGGGTCTCTTAAATAGTGATTTCAAAGAAGCAGTGATGAGGAACAGAAAAGTGATGAAAAGCAAAGTAGTGATGATGAAGGGCGAAGTGACAAGAAGCAAACTAGTAATGATGAAGGGCAAAGTGAAAAGTCTAAACATGACAGTGAGGAAGAAGGAAATGATGGTGAGCATGAAAAAAATGATAGTGAGCATAGCAGTCATGAAGAGGAACATTGTGGTAGCCAACACAGTAGCAAGCATGAGGATGATGAGAAATAAGACAGTGAAGGGAAAGAACATAGCAGTCATGAAGAAAGCAGTGACAGAGATGAAAAAGACAGTCCTCAAGAAAGCAAACAAAGTGGCAGCCAAAATAGTGATGATGAGGGTCATAATAGTCCTCAAAGAGACACTAATGATGAAAAACATGACAACCCTCAAGCTAGCAATGATGATGGTAAGAAAACACCAAACAGTGAGCATTCCGAAGGGGGTAGGATGGGGAAAAAAGAGAAAAACAGTCCTAAGGGTAGCCAAGAACAAAACATAGAGCATGAAGAGAATTCTCCAAAGCATGTGTTAGTTGCCTCTCCTAGGTAAGGAGCCATCACTTCTTCACCAAAGCTAAAAATGCCAAAACAACAAGGAAGAAAACCAAGAAAAACTCAAAACTGCCCAAAGAGGGCACCCGGTGAGAAAAGGAGGAAAAGACACATATAGGCTTGGAATTTTTTCCCGAGCTTCCAGGCATGTTTCTAAAAACCCTTAAGGGGTTTTCTCACCAAAATTGAGCAAATTTTGACATGATCTTGTTTTTTGACATTTTTGGGGCTAATTGCATAAATTCATGGGCACTGCCATTTTTGTTTGGAGCATCCTTAGCTATTGAGAGTGGTACCATTGGATGAATTAAATTCAAGGGCATCTACTCAAAAAAATTTAGATCAAAAGAAGGTGTTTTGGTCCCCAAAAAAGGCAACAAACAGTGATTTTTTAGCTTTCTGCCTCACATATCAGTAAGGCCTACTTTCTGGTTTTTTTCACTCAGCTTAGTTTTTGATAGAATTCCCAGAATCATTTTGGGAAGCATCAAGTAGTTCCAAAGATTAGACATCTAGGGATTTCCAACAAGCCATCACGAGCCTCATTTCAACATCGGGAAGTCCCTCAAAAGTCCTCCGTAAGAAAGACAATTTTCTGCTGCTACGCTCCTGTAGCATTTTGACAAAAAAGGAAGTTTTTTGAAGGTGCTCCTCCAAATGTGCGTTAAGCTATTTTTAGCACTTTTCAGTCACAAAAATTCAATTTTATTTCCATTTTTATCATTTTAAGATATTTTTAGTAGATATTTTGTGCCTTGGGCTTTGCAAAGCGTCAAGGACAAGTTTAGGTATTTGTTTTTGGCCAATGGCCTTCTAGTTGCCTTGGTTGAGTTTCCTCCTCTTTGGCCTATATATTCCAAGAGGATTCATTGTAATCAGAGGCTGAACTTGATGTTATATAGCAATACATGGTTATACAAGCTTGGAAGAAATACTTTGTCTCATGAAGTGGATAATTTCTTGTGTTTTGGATGGTGGAAGAGGACTGTTGTAGGATTCCTTGACTTGGTAAATGGTATAGTGTTCCTTCTCTGTTATGTTTCGTTAGTTATAATATATGTTTTCATGTTTATTTCTTGCTATAGGGCAGTAAAGAATAGATTTGAGACATGCCCATGGAGGCACCTCAAGTTTCCTGATTCATTACAACTTCTATGTTTGTCTTCTTTCTTAGTTATGTCAAAGAATTCTTAACTGCTCTTTGATACCCTAAGAACTTGTTATCAATTTCATTAATGGTTATTATGTATGCTATCTAGTATGATTCACGGTAAGCCCTGCTTACTCATAGCTAACCAAAATCCCATTATTGAAACCTTTCTCTGAATGTTTTCTTGTCCTAGTTAAACCAAAGAGGTCTTGTGTCGATCTTGCCCTTTTACTATGCTTTGCAATCTTAGTTCAAAGTTCCCGATAGCTCAAATATGATGTTTAGGAGTTCCCTCTTCATAAATTGAGTTATTTGTTTGTCTTGTTTGTTTTCCCCAAAGTCTGAAGGGGATTTCCCAAAGTTAGAGGGTCTTATACTTCTATGTATCGCCTGAATGTTTATTTTATGCATCTATCAGTTTGAGTTTCATTTACTGTGATTAATGGTTAGCCCTACCACATAGATTTCTGCTGTAAAACTATTTATGTTTAAACCTCTTTGTCCTTCACAAAACCTAGTGTCCATCCCATTTCACTCCACCTAAAGAATCCATTTTACCTCGACCAAATCAGCCCTTCAATATACCTTGTCCACCATTTGAGGCATTCTCTACCTTTTTGACCCCATAGCCCAGTTGATCTGACAATATTTTTATCTATTTATCCCTTGATCAGTTCCTCCCTCAAAAATCTAAAACAAACTAAAAACATACTTAACAACTAGCCTAAAATCAAATACATAAGAAGCAAACAAGTCTACATCCCTTGCATAATAGAGAGAGCCCTCTCTGAGTCTAGGAAGGCTAGGTCCTAGGGCTCCAAAGTTGGTTTGATGTTACCTTGTCACTTGGCCTACCAATTTTCCAAATCATAGGACCCTAACATAATGGCGATCACGGTGGGACTCTGAGTGAATAAACAAACTTAGACTTCCCTAAACCTTTAGAAACCTTTAAGAATACTATCTTGTGGACTTATCCCACCGCTCCCTAACATAATGGTGATCACGGTGGGAATCTGAGTGAATAAACAAACTTAGACTTCCCTAAACATTTCAACATCCCTTAAGAGATTATCTTGTCGACTTACCCCACTGCTCACGCTTAATGGTGATCACAGTGGGATTCTGAGTTAGTGACAATCTAGGTATCCCTTAGGACCTCTCAAGATCTCAGTCAAACTTAGAAAACTTAAGTGTTGTCTGAAGAGTAGAAACTAGCTCTTTCACCATCTTAGCAAAATGATGATTCGGCTATAGAACACTCTTACAAAGCTTAGGGCTACATATAGGAACTCAAAAAACCCCAAAAACATCCCTAGATTGGATTTTTATCAGTTATTGGTGGTGAAACATAAAAAATTATCTCTAAAAACAACAAAAACATCCACCTAGCGACTCCACAACTCTCAATAGACCTAAAGAATCCACTGGAGGAAGAACCTGAAACATGACCAATCATCCTAGAAAGAAAAAGCACTCAGGCCTTAGTTGGATTCAAGAAATTATTGTCTTTATCTATAACTATGTTCTATCCTACTTTGAGCCTGATCAAGAATACACTGATGAGATCTACATTGATCATTGGAAAGATCTCAAACCTCAAAAAGCTAAGCCTCAAATTTCATACCACAAGCAGACTTATACACCTGTGCTTACCCCAGATTCACCTATGGAAAACCTAGTGAAACATGAGCCTCATGCTACCTTTCCCACTCTGGATGAAACCTCAAGCAGTCCTAAATCTATTTTTACACTACCTATATCCACAAAGGTCCCATAAAGATACAAGCCTATGATTTTACCTCCCATATTCCGAGCCCTCCCTGCAAATCTTCAAAATAAATTACCCAGATTTGATGGAGAAAGCTCAAAAGTCACCGCTGAAGAGCACATCCAAAATCTTGAGAATTTACTTGACCTTTTTGAAATAGAAGAAAATGATATGCGTATTAGAATGTTTGCCTTATCATTACAAGGAAAAATTAAGAGTTGGTTTAAGGACCTTCTAGCTGCAAGCATTACCAATTTTCATCAGTTCACTCAAATCTTCCTAGATAGGTGGGTGGTCATGGGTAATAAATTTCTCATCATAGAGGAATAAAATCATTTAAAAAGACAACCAGGGGAGGCAATAAAAAATTTTTTAGCCATGTTCAATAAAGTATACCATGCAATGCCTGCTAACATAAAGCCACCCCTCGGATGGGCTCTCTTGCACTACCCAAATTATTTTGACCCAGAGATGGTTTTTCGGATAAGAGAAAGAGATCCTTTGACCCTGGAAGAAATTAAAAGGATAGCAGTTGATGTGGAAGTCAACATACTAAATAGGGAAGCACAACTAAGAATAATAGAGAAAGACAAAGCAAATCAAGAGAGACTAATCTCTTCAGAGGCAAAGTTGGAAATAGTGATAGATATATTCAGCAAACTGATGCTTCTACTTGACAGGAAAAGAGAAAGACACAAAGTTAAAGTTAATGTTGCTTATTCAAACCAACCTACACTTTTTCCTTAGGAAGACCATACTAAACCATTACAAGACAAGAGTAACAAACAAAATATGCCTAATGATGAAATTGCAAATAAAAACATAGAGGAGTGCTCTAAAGAATCTATCAGCCATCTTGAAATCATAGAATCTGAAATGGAAGAAAAAACAAAACCTGTAGGATCTCTACCTTTATTCTTTGAGTCATTTCAGTTCATACGAGAAAATTGGCCTCCTAAAAATCTATCAGAAGCAACTCATGAATTACATGCTAACTATCCCGAACATCACGAAGGGTTGGTTGAAGATGAAAACAATCAAGAAATGAAAGAGAACCCACAAGATCCCTCTAAAGGCACAAGTGATGATTCATCATCTCTCATAGGTGAGGCCTAAAAGGATGTTTATCCTCTTTATTGTAGTTATATCCAAAGGGAGATAAAATTGCCTCCCTTTTTAACTGAATAAGAGATAGATGAACTCATAAACACACAATCAGCCTGTCTTGATTTTCCTCCTGATCTTAACTATCACATGGCAGAAAATAGATTTGTAAATCAATTTGAAGAGAAAAAATCTGATACTCCAATATGTATGGTTGGTGACATTAACTTTATTGATGATTCTCCAAAATTTGATCACTATGTTGATAATGATGATGCTTTCCAAATAGAAGCTAATTTTGTAGAGTATTCAACACTTGGTTTTTGGGAGGAAACTTAGTTTCCTCAACTTAAGAAAGGTAACCAACCAATGCATAGCAGCTGCGACAGTGATGAGGAAAGCTTAGAAAATTTGGAAGCGAATGAAGGTTTGAAAATTGATGATCACAATAAAGTTTCTACTCTTCTTTCTCAAGAATATTTGTTGCCAAAAAGTATCCCTACTCATCAACATGATGACCTCCACACAGTTTTCAGTCCACTTAATCAGAACACATCAGCTTGGGAAGAGGACTACACTGCAATATATGATGAGTCTGATAGTTCAAGTGATCATGAAGAAGAGGAAAAGTCTCTTCCCCAAAGGAGCCTCAAGCATAGCCAAGTGGAAGAAAGAGTAGTCCTGGATGAAGCTTATGTCTCAAGTCCTCAAGATCATGTATCATTCCAAGATCCATTTGTTGTTTATCTTGAGAAATGAAATGGAGGAGTGTGTTATACCATGAACAGTTTGTTTCAAAGTGTGAAAAAAAACTCAAGCACTACTGTCTGAAAATAAGTGAGGTGGAAGTGGCCTTTTGATTTCTCCAATATCATCAAAGAGCTGAACCAAGATCAACCATGCAATCATCTACTTGACTGGTTATATTGGAAAGAAGAGTTCACCAAATAAATTTCTATCATATATAGGTTAGAGTAGAATAGATAGGCATGAAAAATGAGCTCAGCCCCATGAGCATCTTTCTTTCATTTTGTTTTAGAAATAAATCAAAAAATAAAAAAACAATAGAATAGTTGAAAAGAGGGCAGTTTAGAAAATAACAGAAAAGCCCCATGTTCAAAAAATAGTCATGCTGAAAATGCGCAAGCCTAAATGCCACTACTAGTGCTCAAAATATGTATTGTTCAGTTATCTAGCCTAATCATAACTGGACATGTTTTAAATTTATTGCTGATAAGTTAGTGAAAAAAGTGATAGTAAAATTGTGTAAGCTTGACTTGTCAAAGAAAGTAGATTAGGAAAAGATACTGGTTCCACATGCTCAAAACAGAACCAAAGAGGAAAACAGGGATGAAAAAAAAACTATGTATCCTAGCCCTGATTTTTCTAAATATTGTTTTCATGCAAAATAATATTTGTGTGTAGCTTGTCTTTTATGCCACAAACACATGACAAATCAGATCGTCTAATCCTGATTTGGTCATTTTTCAATTTCATTTTTTAGTGTAGTGAATGAAATCCTGTCAAACAGCTTAATCTTGACAGTCGATCTAGCATAGGTAGAGAATCAAAGGAGTTCATCAGTTTAATCTGAACTCTTGGAAGATATAAGTGTAGAATTAGATAGTGTCTTTTTCAAAAATATATTGTCAAAGGGTTGCTAGTCCAAATGCACCAAAAGAAGAAAAAATGCTAGGAAATATAGCTGGTTAGGTAGAGATGACTTTGATGCTAATCATGCTGTCAATTTTCAGAAATAGCATCAAGAAAGAAATAAATTTTCTCCAATGGATAAGGCACTGGTATTCACAAGCCAGAGATCTGTAGTTCTGGACACCTCCTGAAAAGGAGTTTCCCTCCCCAAATGGAGCCACTATTAGTCATCAATAATTTTACCTATTATTGATGACTAGTTTCCTTAGTCGAGTTTTCTAGAAGCTGATCTCAAAACTGTCAATTTGTCATCTAGAAAACACCCCAAATTTTTTTTTGACCTCCTACCCCTTCTTGTCAGTCTATGATGAGAACAAACTCTAGTTTTCAAGTCTTATCTTGTTTCAACAAAGTATCCCTATCTATAAATGTCATACCTGTAATTTATTTGCTATCATTTACCCTTGTTTCTCATGCCATTCACTATCCAAAGGTTGAAAAAGTGTCTGCTACTCTATCCCTGATCATCTAGTCATATGACAATCTGATCATGCCTAAGAAAACACTCAGAATCTGTCAAAATTGTCCCTAAGTTAGATAGTGGTGTTTAGGGAGTTTTTCCTTGGCCAAGATATCTTAAGCCAAAACGCATGTGCCTATTACCAGTCAGCCTTAAATCTGTTTCCTATTATGCAAAATAAGCATTGCTCTATCCATAGGTTGCACACCACTAAGAGGTCACTTAATCTCATTTCAGAAGAAGTTCAACAAAGATTCAAATCAGGAAAAGATGAAGATGTTCACTTTTTGAAGAAATATGCTTAGATCAGGCATAATATCTATGAAACACCAAAGGAGCTCTCCAAGGTTCAAAAGCATATGTTTTTACATCTCTGCAGGGGTGTAATTGAATGATGATCAGTGTAAAAATGAGGGCAATAGGAAAAATTTCAAACAGATCCTTCATGCTGAATTAATTTTCCATAAAAAATCAGTTGGAGAGCACTAAGTACAAAACAACAAGTGTACATGGTTTAAATCCAAATTTTCATGAAGAAAATGGTCATCCATCAAGACCAATGAATACAAAGAAATTAAGAAATTCTCATCATCAGCACTTCAGGATCAACTCCAAAGGTAGCACTGCCCAAGTTCTCTAAAGGGTGACCTAGCCTTACAAGTTTCTCTGTTTCAAAGAGAAGGACAGTCTCTGACAAAAATATCACCAAAGCAAGTTAGGCAACTAGGATGAAAGTATAAGAAGGAAAGCTTCTTCTTGTACCTTATCATGAACTAAGCTTTGAAAGGCTGTCAACAAAAAGTTCGCTGCCCCTTAAAACACAGTCAAAGGAAAGAGTTTTTTCAAAGGTGTCTAATAGTGAGAAATTTCCATATGCAAATCACATTTTTTACTCCCTAAAAACTTCACAAATGATATGGCAAAGCAAAGGCATATATTATAAAGCAAGGTACAGTGTTGAGATGGATGAAATTTCATGTGTTTGATGGAACCTCCTTCAAAAAGCAGAGGGTTAGAAACACAATGATGGAACCTCCTTCAAAAATTAGAGGGTTAGAAACACATTGATAAGACCTCCTTCACAAATAAGTAGAGCGTCAAACATGTTTTTGAGTAACTTCAGTGGCTGCTTGGCGCTACTTCCTCCAAAGGATGAACATCACTATGCATTTCTGCACCAGGATTCACCATTTTTGACCAGTGTTGGGATAGTCAATTTTTGAACAACCAAATGGACACAAAATGAAAAAACTCAAGCATATTTGGAAATTAGACATCTATATCTTTCCAAGAGCCATCTCGGGCCCAATTTTGACACCGGGAAGGCATCCAAAAGTAGCCTGCAAACAACACTATGCATTTCTGCACCAGGATTGACCATTTTTGACCAGTGTTGGGACAGTCAATTTTTGAACAACCAAATGGAAAAAAAATGAAAAATAAAAATTATATTTGGAAATTATACTTCCATAGCTTTCCAACGAGCCATCTCGGGCCCAATTCCGACACCGGCAAGGCTTCCAAAAATGGCTGCAAAAAGACGCGATGCTCCTAGAATGTTGCGCAGCGCGCCTGTAGGTTTCTACAGTGCAGTTTTCTAAGCAGCGCAGCATGCCTGTGCAGCATGATGAGTTACTTTTTTAGATCATTTAAAATATAGTGGGCACATTGTTAAGATAGGTGAACTTTCACAGTTTGGAGGCTTTCCTTCATCATACAAACAGAATACCAAGTCATAGTTTAAGGACCTTTTCCACTTCATGAAACATTGGAGTCGCATTATGTTTTTAAGAAGCTGCAGTAGTGTTTTTATGGTAACCTCCTTGTAAACAAATAGAGAGAAAACACATGGTTTAATATCTCCTTCACTTCATAAAAATAGAGGATGCATTATGGTGTTGAGAGGGTGCATGTAGTGGTTTTAAAAGGATGACCTCCTTGGTAAAAATCAAGGGATCAAATCATGATTTGGAGGCCTCCTTCATCATACAAACAGAAGACCAAATCATGGTGAAAAGACCCTCATAACCTCAAAAAAAGTGGATTTACATGGTTATTTTGAGAAGCTGCAATAGTAATTTTCATACAAAACCTCCTTCAGAATGATAAGAGACTAACGTCTGGATGGACACAAACAGTTTGTTTTTTAAGGTATTCTGAATCAGATGATAAGTTCATATCTCAAGTTTTGAGGGACAACTTTCAAAGGGGAAATGAAAGGCACAATACCAAAAAGGTGAGTTTCCTATGTCTCAAGAGGATATCCTTAAAAGCTAAACCAACAGAGCAGTAAGGATCGAAAAAACACATTTTGATAACCTCCTTTGTGACAAACAAGGGTCAAGAAATCCTCAGGGTTAATACAAGTTTTTAAGAAGAAATTTGCAGTGACATCCGAGTTGAAGACAACAATTATTTTTCAAAAGGTTTCTTCCAAGCAAGCAAAAGAAAAGACTTTGTTCAAACCCAAATACCAAAGCAACAAAGCCATTTTGTTTAAAAAAAAAACAAATGCAAAGGCAAACAAAGGGGAAAATTCGTTTTGCTTTTCAAATTTGGTAAAGGATGGAAGGAGGTTTTAAACTCTCCTAAACTGAAAATCTCGAAACAAATTTTCATCATCATTGTGCCAAACAAAGTCACAGAGGAGAAAAACGATTTCAAGTGATTGTTTGCAGCCTTTTGAAAGAGCGCTGTGCCTGTATCCTTGCGCGGCGCGCCTGTAGGAGGCCGCAAAAGGAATTTACACATAGCATGGTGCAACTGTGTTGGTGTGCGGCGTGCCAGTGCCCGACGACCGGTGCCCATATGAACGTGGCACCCTTGCAATTTTTTCCCTTATCCAAGAATTCGGGCCACGGATAAAGTTTCCCTCACTTGCCTTATACCCTTTACATTATGATCTGTCATATCTAGCCTTTAAACTTGCCATTTTCACTATCTGCACAACCCATTTTTGACCCGCTCGGGCCATTCCTGAACGACGGTTTGCCCGCCCGAGCCAGTACTAAAAGGAGTAGAAGCAAAAATCAAGGAGCCTCAAAAGTTGTTAAAGATCAAATTTCACTTAATGAACTCATCTCCAAACACAGAAAAACCATATTTTGAAGGTATTTACATCTCTTAGGCCCAAATCTTGTTTTAAAGAAGGGTTTGAAAACAAAGTTCTAAGGAAAGGATCAATAGTTTCAAAAAGCTATAACGCTGTTGTTTGAAGATGCCCGTTTGTCAAAAAAGAAGCTGAAACATAGCGCTTATAGAAAAACACAGTTACTCTTAAGATTATCATGTTTATTTAGATACAAAGGAACAGTGATTTCAAAAGGAGAAACCTAGTTGGTTTTCAAGAGTGCCCTCTTTACTTAGAGACAAAGGAAGATAGTAACTAAGGGAGGAAAGGCTTGTTATCAGTTTAAAAGGTTCTCTTAAACAGTGATTTCAAAGAAGCAGTGATGAGGAAGAGCAAAGTGATGAAAAGCAAAGTAGTGATGATGAAGGGCAAAGTGACAAGAAGCAAACTAGTGATGATGAAGGGCAAAGTGACAAGAAGCAAAGTGAAAAGTCTAAACATGACAGTGAGGAAGAAGGAAATGATGGTGAGCATGAACAAAATGATAGTGAGCATAGCAGTCATGAAGAGGAACATAGTGGCAGCCAACACAGCAGCAAGCATGAGGATGATGAGAAACAAGATAGCGAAGGGAAAGAACATAGCAGTCATGAAGAAAGCAGTGACAGAGATGAACAAGATAGTCCTCAAGAAAGAAAACAAAGTGGCAGCCAAAATAGTGATGATGAGGGTAATAACAGTCCTCAAAGAGACACTAATGATGAAAAACATGACAGCCCTCAAGCTAGCAATGATGATGGCAAGCAAAAACCAAACAGTGAGCATTTCGAATGGGGCAGTATGGGGAAAAAAGAGCAAAACAGTCCTAAGGGCAGCAAAGACCAAAACATAGAGCATGAAGAGAATTCTCGGAAGCATGTGCTAGCTTCCTCTCCTAGGCAAGGAGCCATGACTTCTTCGCCAAAGCTAAAAATGCCAAAACAACAAGGAAGAAAACTAAGAAAAACTCAAACTGCCCAAAGAGGGCGCCCGGTGAGAAAAGGAGGAAAAGACACATCCAGGCTTGGAATTTTGGTCCGAACTTCTAGGCATGTTTTAAAAACCCCTTAAGGGGTTTTCTCACCAAAATTGAGCAAATTTTGACATGATCTTGTTTTTTGACATTTTTGGGCCTAATTGCATAAATTCATGGGCACTGCCATTTTCGTTTGGAGCATCCTTAGCTGTTGAGAGTGGTATCATTAGATGAATTAAATTCAAGGGCATCTACTCAGAAAATTTCAGATCAAAAGAAGGTGTTTTGGTCCCCGAAAAAGGCAAAAAACAATGATTTTTTAGCTTTCTGCCTCACATATCAGCAACGATTACTTTCTGGTTTTTTTTCTCTCAGTTCAGTTTTTGATAGACTTCCTTGCATCAGGTTGGGAAAAATCAAATAGTTACAGAAAGTAGACATCCAGGGCTTTCCAACGAGCCATCGCGAGATTCATTTCGACATCATGAAGTCCCTCAAAAGTCCTCTGCAAGACAAGGAATTTTCTGCTGCTACGCTCCTGTAGCATTTTGACAAAAAAGGCAGTTTTCTGAAGGTGCTCCTCCAAATGTGCTTTAAGCTATTTTTGGCACTTTTCAATCATAAAAAGTCAATTTTATTTCCATTTTTAAACTTTTAAGATATTTTTAGTAGATATTTTGTGCCTTGGGATTTTCAAAGCCTCAAGGACAAGTTTAGATATTTGGTTTTGGCCAATGGCCTTCTAGTTGCCTTGGTTAGGTTTCCTCCTCTTTGGCCTATATATTCCAAGAGGATTCATTGTACTCAGAGGCTGAACTTGATGTTATAGAGAAATACATTGTTATACAAGCTTGGAAGAAATTCTTTGACTCATGAAGTGGATAATTTCTTGTATGTTTTGGATGGTGGAAGAGGACTGTTGTAGGATTCCTTGACTTGGTAAATGGTATAGTGTTCCTTCTCCGTTATGTTTCCTTAGTTATCATATATGTTTCCATGTTTCTTGCTTGCTGTAGGATAGTAAAGAATAGATTTGAGACATGCCCATGGAGGCACCTCAAGTTTCCTGATTCATTACAGCTTTTATGTTTGTCTTCTTGCTTAGTTATGTCAAAGAATTCTTAACTACTCTTTGATACTCTAAGAACTTGTTATCAATTTCATTAATGGTTATTATGTATGCTATCTAGTATGATTCATGGTAAGCCCTGTTTACTCATAGCTAACCAAAACCCCATTACTAAAACCTTTCTCTGAATGTTTGATTGTCCTAGTTGAACCAAAGAGGTCTTGTGTCGATCTTGCCCTTTGCCTATGCTTTGCAATCTTAGTTCAAAGTTCCCGATAGCTCAAATATGATGTTTAAGAGTTACCTCTTCATAAATTGAGTTATTTTTTTGTCTTGTTTGTTTTCCCCAAAGTATGAAGGCGATTTCCCAAAGTTAGAGGGTCTTATACTTCTATGTAGCACTTGAATGTTTATTTTATGCATCTATTACTTTGAGTTTCATTTATTGTGATTAATGGTTAGCCCTACCACATAGATGTCTGCTATAAAACTATTTATGTTTAAACCTCTTTGTCCTTCACAAAACCTAGTGTCCATCCCATTTCACTCCACCTAAAGAATCCATTTTACCTCGACAAAATCGGCCCTTCAATATACCTTGTCCACCATTTGAGGCATTCTCGACCTTTTCAACCCCATAGCCCCAGTTGATCTAAATTGTTTTTTATCTATTTATTCTTTGATCAGTTTCTCCCTCAAAAACCTAAAACAAACTAAAGACATACTTAAAAACTAGCCTAAAATCAAATACATAAGAAGCAAACAAGTCTACATCCCTTGCATAATAGAGAGAGCCCTCTCTGAGTCCAGGAAGGCTAGGTCCTAGGGCTCCAAAGTTGGTTTGATGTTACCCTGTCACTTGGCTTGCTAATCTGCCAAATCACAAGACCCTAACACTTCAGATCCTCATAGCCTCGATGAAACTCAGGGACGGCTTCGAACTAGGGTTTTCAAAATTAGGGATTCTGCACTTGGATTCACAAGCACCTTAAATTCGCCTGGCATATGCCTATTTTTTCCATTCCATCAAATTGATCATCCTTTACATCATGATGAAATTCTTGGCTAGTTTGAAAAATCCTATCCGATGAATATACCTACAAATAGGAAATATTTTACCCTACTTCTGTCGGATTTAGGGTTGTGCACACATGGATGTGTGTCATTTATAGATGATTTTAGGTTTCAAGTACATATTTTTGTGCATCAAGATGAAAGTGAAATTCAGCTTGAAAAATCCATTCTAAAACGTTCTCTGGTAATTAGCCATGACCTTCTTGTTTTTTCACATGCTCTTCAGTTAATTCTTGTTGTTGGTGCACAATTTTGTATGTTGGAGCTGATTGCAAACATTTTTTTTCTTGCAGGACGGGAACTAATGCGGTGGCTGCACTAGAAAGCTGATTTCACATAAACCGACCACCTCTTTGGTTAAACTAGGGTTTTAGGTTTAGGCTAGCTAGGATCTGTTGATAAAAGTTTGTTAGTTCAAGTTGTTAATTAGTTTTACTTGCAAAAGTTTTGCTTTATGGTTTAAAATTATGTTCGTTGTCTTCTCTTACGGTTAGTAGCTTTATGCATTATAATGTTCCATTTATTTTGCACTCATTTCTCTTTCAGTTTGATTATTGCTGTATAATGTTCAGATAATCACTGCATGTTCTTTGCCTTGTTTTTTCCACCCGCAACTAGTTGATCTTTCTCGCACATGGAATTGCATTGTGTCATAAGCCTCATCTATTGCATCATGTTGTACACTTTCTTCCTTGCATCATTTGCACTGGTTGTTGAGATAGCTGTGAAAGTTTTTGTACATTGCATACCACTGCATGAGCCCTCATTGAACCTAGAGCCTTGAAACCCTCGGTGCCCAGACTAACCTTCATACTCCCCCTTGCACAGGTTCAAAGCCGGATGGATTGCTTTTACCTCTTTGCATGCATCAAAATCCTGATGATATTTCTTACTTGTTTTACCGTGATTATTGAAACCCTAAATCCATTGTTTGCATGAGGTTGCGGTGGTTACCTCAAGAGGCGGCTTCTATCAGAACATGTCATCAAAGTCAAGTTCTCAACACAATGCCTATGAGTTTAAATTTCATTAGCTAGGGAGATATGAGCCGGTTGCTTGTGGGGAACCCTAACGAGTTTGAATGGCCTATACCCGTAACCTGAGCCTTGTTCCCAACATAGTCTCGAACATCTTAATGATCTGTTTTTCACATTTCGCCTATGGGTGGTAGATGGGATGTGAAGGCTTAGCATGAGGGCAAACCCAAATCAAAATATATTGTAGTTTTTTTTAAACAAGAAACAACGTCTCTTTCCCATAAAATAAGACAGGATCCCTCATCCACCCACGCAAAATAAGTGCCACGAGCACATGAAAATAAGTGCTACAAGCACATGAAAAAAATATGGGTAAACGATTGAGAAGGGCTTCCTATGCAGAGAGGTAATGCAATGACTCCGCCGGGGTACTGACTAGGATCCTTGGCAGCGGAGCAACGTTTGTGATTTCTTGAAGTGACTCTGCCGGGGTACTGTCCAGGCCTGCTGGTAGCAAAGCATCACTGGAAACTTATTTTAAAATTATGAATATAATAAGCCTGCTGCCTTGCTCTCTACATCATCATCAAACTACTAGAATCCATGAACTCCCGCTTTAACGTTTTCTGATTAACAAGACCTAGCTGAGGCACAAGGATTGGGCATATCTGTAAACGTCAAAGAAATACAAAGGGTACCCGTAGAACCTGTTCAATATTCCCTTACATCACTATCCAAACTTAGATTATTTTTGGGATTTTGACAAAGATGCTGGATTCTACTAGTGGTTTGCCATTTGTTGTAGCCGCTACAACACCACCCAAAATTTTGGCTATATTCAAAATTTCGGGTCCCCCTTTGCTCGCTCAACCCATTAAGTTTTCGACTCGACCTTCAGTTGGTAATATCCCCATGACCTATTTCTACCTAGCCCTGTCACCTCACCCACTTGTCTTGTTGTCTCTCTACTGTGCTAGGGTATATAAGTTTTATGCCGGTTTCAGAACTTAGAGATGCTCAAGAAATTGAAATAAGTTACAATATATTAGGTTGGATATTTCAATGTTGCTGCTCCTCGAATGAACTATTTTTCCTAGTAACTTTTTTTTCTCATTATTATCGAGAGCTAACTCATTATCATATTATTCCTTTCAGGAAATTGGTCAAAGGTGCTATCAGTATACATCGAACAACGTATCTGTTTAGTTAGGAGTCCATTGGCATGACACCATTAAAATACTCTACAAGATGAGGTTCCAACCATCCATGTGGAAGCTATTGGTTTGCATGAAGAGCCAGGGTTTTCCCAGCAAGTGAGGGGACCCTTTCAAAGCGAGGTGGATCCTCACAAATCCCCAAGAGCCTAACTTTAAGCTCAAAGGCACCCGGTCACTTGAGCAAGACTGATATGCAGGAAAATGCATCTTTCTGTGAAAACCGGAGATCACTGAGAGAAGAATTGAAAAGGGATAAAAATCAAGGTCGCAAGTTGCAGATGATCACAGGTCGCAGATGATCCTAGGTCGCAGGTTGAAGATGACCCAAGGTTGTAGGTCGTAGATGACTCAAGGTCGCAGGTCGTAAATGAATCCAAGTCGCAGATCGCAAAAGTCGCAAAGTCATAAGGTCGCAAAGTTGCATAGGTCGCAAATTTGCATAGGTCGCAAAGTCGCATAGGTCGCAAAGTCACAAAGTTCGCAAGGTCGCATAGGTCGCAAGGTTGCAAAATTACATAGGTCACAACGTCGCAAAGTCGCATAGTTCACAAAGTCGCAAGGTAGCAAGGTCACAAAGTCACATAGGTCGCAAGGTCGCAAAGTTGCATAGGTCACAAAGTCGCAAGGTCACAAAGTCACAAAGGTTGCAAGGTCGCAAAGTCGCATAGGTCACAAGGTCACAAAGTTGCGTAGGTCGCAAAGTCATAAGGTCAGAAGGTCGCAAAGTCGCAAAGTCACAAAGTTGCATAGGTTTCAAGGTCGCAAATTCGCAAAGTCGCATAAGTCGCAAGGTCACAAAGTCGCAAGGTTACAATGTCGCAAGGTCGCAACTTCCCCTCAGTCGCAAGTAATCCCAAGAGTCGGGGAAGACTAAAGGTCACGGGAAACCCAAGAGCCTCAATTTAAGCTCAAAGGCACCTGGCCACTTGGACAAGACTGATATGCAGGAAAAGGCATCTTGCTGTGAATACCAAAGATCACCAAAAGAAGAATGCAGAAGGGATAATTTGTAGGTCGTAAATGACTCCAAGTCACAAGTCGTAGATGACTCAAGGTCGCAAGTTGCAAATAATTCTAAGTCGCAGGTCGTAGATGATCTCAGGTCGCAGGTCACAGATGATCCCAGGTTGGAGGTTGCAGATGACCCAAGGTCGCAGGTTGCAGATGACTCAAGGTCACAGGTTGCAGATGACTCCAGGTTGCAGGTCACAAAAGTCGCAAAGTCATAAGGTCGTAAGCTAGCAAAATCACATAGGTCGCAACGTCGCAAAGTCACATAGTTCGCAAAGTTGCAAGGTTGCAAAGTTGCAAAGGTTGCAAGGTCGCATAAGTCGCAATGTCGCAAAGTCGCATAGGTTACAAAGTCACAAGGTCGCAAAGTCACAAGGTTGCAAAGTCACAAAGTCACATAGTCGCATAGGTCGCAAAGTCACAATGTCACATAGGTTGCAAGGTCGCAAATTCGCAAAGTTGCATAGGTCGCAAAGTCACAAGGTCGCAACCTCCCTTAGGTCGCAAATTCCCCTTAGTCGCAAGTAATCCCAAGATTCGGGGAAGACCAAAGGTCATGGGAAACCCAAGAGTCACCTCAGCCTATATGTACATCTTCTAGCGATTTTGTAAGGGGCTTTTTTGAGTTGTGGACTTTTGAGAGAGATACATTTCTTTTTATTGAACGGATGCCTCTTGATGAATACAAAGAAGTGTTATTAGATCTCACTATTGAATCCGATGGAAGTCTCCTGTGTGGTTATGCTATGAATATGGCCTTTTCGAATGAATGAATGCTTCTTTCAAATATTGGTGCACATTTCTACTCATGTATTTCCTTTGTGTTATGAGCTTCCTTGCAACACATAGATGATATATGATGTTCTAACTTAAAGAAATGTTGGTGAACTACTTTGTCAATATTTTCTTTAAATATTTATTGGGATGTGCATAGTTGATAAATGGAACACTTAACCATTGTGAACTTTTTATCATTTGTTAAGTGAATCTTGCAATAAGTATGATCTTGGTAAAGTTTTTCTAACAATACTTTTCATAAGTTTCGTGCTTTAAATTCCGCTTTGCTTTTCATGCTATTATGTTTCATGTTAGCTCCATGTAATTAGCAAGATTGGCAAAGTCCAACTACAGGGAGAACACTATTTCAACCACTTTTGGATTCTAGGATCTAACCCTCCTGAATCCGGAGAGGGATCTCTCCAATAAGTGCAAAGATGGATTTATCTTTAAAGCTTTTGGGTAATGATATTAGGCTAGTTATGAAGACCGAGGGTTTTTATTTGTTTTGGATGGTTGAGCATGATTATTATTTGAGTGGAAAGTTCTAAAATGGAAAGAATTGCAAAGGTGTGAAGTTGCAAGCAATCAAAACAAGCTTTGGCTAAAAAGATAGATATAACGCTGGTTTTTAGTCCATTTGGCTATGGAGTCATAATAGGGTTTAATTGAAACAACAAGGTTCAAGAGTGGTCCATGGGGCAAGTCATCTATGTCTAAGGATCTCTTTAAAGTTGATTTTATGGAATGAAATGATACAAAAAGAAGGGGAATTTAAACAAATGAAGAACAAAGAGCAGCCTAAGATCAGGTACGTACTTTGAAACTATCCTGCTTTTGGCATACACTTAAGAAAGACATAAAAGTAATCTAAGATCTAAACACTTTGAAACTAGCCAGCTTTTTATGCACTTTCAATAGAAAAACATTTAAACGCAAAGGGAAACACACATGATAACAAAGAATGGTCTAAGATCAGGTAAGGACTTTGAACCTAGCCTGCTTTCAACACACTCTTAGGGAAACTTTCAGATAGTTTTTGGGGATAAAGCTAAGGGACATGGCTCACCATAACTTCCTTAGTTCATCTCTACTTAATATAAACTGAAAATAACATTCAGGAAAAACATTTAGCCAATACAGTAGGATGAGGGAACGCCAACATTCCTAATTGCTTAAACTGAATTAAATCATTCCTAAACAACACAATTTGGAAGAAAACATCTAGATAAAGCTTATCAGTCAGAGAAGGGTACTGATATACAGTAAATCCTAACACTATGCTTGCTGTTCTTTATCAGAGAAGATGGAAAAAGTGAATAAAAAAAATAAAATAACAATTTACAATAAGAAATAACATCACCGTCAACATAGACCAGGATCCCATAAATCAGCTTGTATTGATGCTTCAAACCAGTTACAGCTTTAAGTCCAATGTTTTAGTTCAACAATCATCTTCACTTCTCAGCCTAAATATTCTATCACAAATAGAGCTTCAAGAGCCTTTAAACATTATTTAAAATTAGAAGTTTCGAGCACAAGTATATTTCAAAGTTTTGCAACCAACATTTTCTCATCTTCTACAGGAGTATTTATAGAAGAAAAGAGGAGGTGGGATCTTATAAAATATCTCCTGGGTTAATTAATAAAGACTTTAATACTTCTCGGCCTTTGATGGGCCCGATGGAGAAGTTTACAGATGTTCTTTCTGTATTACTTGTTTTACATTTAAGAATTAAGCTCGGTGGGAGCCTTTGTTGACTTTTAAGGCTATGTTTAATGTTGTAATAACTCTGCTGATATTTTGCATTAAGTTCCTTTGGCAAAATTAAATATTCGGCTACGTTGAGGCAAATATCTAATGTTCTGATAATAACTCGGCCTCTGCTGAATGCATTGAGGCTACAGGTGGCATGAGGTAGTTGAGAGGAATCAATTAGCCTCTGATGTGGCGGTGGAGGCTCTTTCTGACTGATAAACCTTTGATTTGTCTTTAATTGTGTTTTATTTAATGGATTCGGATTTTGATAATCGATCTTAGCCATAATCCATTAAACTGTAGAATTAATCTTCAATATTCAGTTTCTGCTGTGGTAGGTCTTCAACACTGATACTCTTTCGATTATTTTATGCATTGCTGTGTCTTGTTGATGTGCAGGGTCGCAAAGGGCTCATATGGCATCAATGCCCATGAAGCATTGACGAAACGTGAATTTTGAAACCCCGTGGAATGATTTTTCTGTATGCACAAAGGCATGAGGGATCGTCATCCCCAGCCTTTTGTTTTCCTTTGATATAATGGAAAAACCATTGAAACCTGCAAAAACCAACAAAAATTAGGAAATCCTGTGTTATTTGGTAAAAATGCTTCAGAGGTTGTGGGGAGGAGCATGGCTGCTGGATATATAGCAGCATCCAACGGTGGAGATTTGTTTGCGGGGGGTCAAAAATGGAAAGCGGGGGAAGAATTAAGTCAGATCCATCGATCTGTAGAGATCGACGGTTAGGATTAATCGGGAGGAACATAATGCAAATGGTCACATTATTGGAAATTCGGAAGAGAAACAGAGGAAATAGATGAAATTTCCTTCGACGGAGGCAAAATGTATAAGAATTGAAATTGGGGTTTTAGGATGATCATGGGATGTCAGATGAGATCGGCAACGAGAAAAATGGCGGAGATTTTCATGCTGAAAACCCTTTGGAAAAGGTGGAGGGCTGTTACACAGTAATTTTCCATCGTCCCTGCAATCCCCATCCCGCACATTGGAGGGCTCATTTCATGACCTGTGAGCAAAGACAAGACTTAAAAATACTTTCATTGCATCCCTCTGAAGATGAGCTTTCATTTCCCTGAAGACATCTCCCTGCAAAAAACCCTTAAAATAGCTCTTTTTCCATTGGCGCGGTTCCATAGTTCAGCCCTCGCGCCAAGGGGGAAAATCCTCCAAAAAGGGCACACCAATTGGCGCTCTGTCATAGAGCCGCACCCGCACCAACCATATTAAGAGGTGTTTTTTAAAAATAAAAGGCGGAAGTTTCGTCCTAACAAATTCCTGGACTGATATCTATCTTGAGTTGGGAGGTTTGGCTACGGATTTCCATAGAGAGGAAGTGGTTTGCCACCTCTCATGGAAGCTTCCTTGATGATAGGGCCAATCCCATAATTATAGGGATCCCAACTCCCCTTCCTCCTTCTATAAAAGCTTGCTCATCTCCATGGCAAGCTAATCTCCAACTTCCCAAGAGCTTTCACATCCTTATGCTGCAAGAGCCTTCTTGATTCCCTTAAGGCCAAATTCAAGCAAGGAGACTATTGCCAAGTATCTGGAGAGAGAGGCTTGTCCCATCCTTGACAGGATTTATCGAGACATGTTCTGCTGACGACCCGCCAAAGGAGAATTCGGCGTCGAAGCTTTGGTTGTATTCTTCTTTTGACTCATTAATGATAAGCGACTATTGGTTATGGTTCCACTCTTGTTCTTGATCATGTTCATGAGTTATGTCCTCTTCGACTGACATATAGTTGTATATACTAGATTTTATGCTTGCGTTTGTGTTGTTTCTTGTATGTGCAGGTGTCCGATCACGGAGATCGTGAGGAATGTGATCTACCAGGGCAAAGGAACGGGAGCACCACCTCTTCTACAAATGATAGCGTTGGATTCTAGGTAAGCCTTCCTCGCAAGTCGGTTTATTTACAATTAGGAACCTGCACTGTAGCGTGTTTGATTGTTGCTAGACCCGATTTGGGCTAGTAGGGATCGCCTCTATCCACAGAGGGGATTTACCTCCTCAACAATTTGGCGACTCCGCTAGGGACTCAGCTTGTTGTTTGATTTGTAAGCTATAGACAGAGCTTGAAGCACAGCCAGATAACCTTTGAAACACTTTTGCTCTGCATTAGCGGAGTAGATCAACGCTGCTTCAGTCAATCTCTGGTTTAGTTTGTAAACTGAACACTTGGAGCATTGTCTTGTATTTTCAGTCGATTCTTGATCCTCCTTGCTTGATCAGGTCTTTTGGGCTGGTTCTTTCTGTGTGTTTGGATTTTGTTTGGCTTCCAGAGGATCAAATTTGACCTCTGTTTTTCCGAATTTTCACCTTTTCATGGTTGGCTTGATTAGCGCGAGTTCCACCCTGACAGTCGTGCCAGTTGGCATGGGTTGCCAGTTTATTAGTCGCACCATTCCTTGTCTGGCGCAGATTACAGCCAGACAGTCGTGCCATTTCCTGTAGGTGCTAGGGTTTACCCTTGTTCAGAAGCTTCTTTTGGTCAATACTTTGCTTCTGGGTTTGTTTTGGATTCTGCTTGAAGTGGTGAGTCTGGTCTTGGTTGGGAGAAATTCTTTGTTTTTTCATTTTCAGGCGTTGGCGCTTGTTGTCAATTAGAACCCCATGCCAATTGGCCATTGGCGCTAGTTGTCAGTGAGCAAGTCGCACCAGTTGGCGCTACTTGTCAATGTACAAGTCGAGCCAATTTCAGGGTGTGTGAAAATTGAGATTTTTTCCCTAAATCCTTCACCAGTGTGTCTTTCCCTTCCGGTATTTTCACTGTATGAGCATAGATTACATTGCTCATTGTTTGGAATGTCTTCTTTCCATGATTGTTTGATGTAAAAGGGAATGAATGCCTTGTTTTGATCTCATGTTTTGGAAGTCCTCTTTGTGTTTGGCCTCATATGTCTTGTCGCCTTTTGAGGGATTTCGTTACAAAGTGTTTAAAACAACGATTGCATTCTTAGTGTTTGTTTACATCTCTTTTGTGTTCATCCTTCATTAAGAAGATTTGCGTTCTTTTAGTTTTCGTCTCATAGTTTGCTTTTCGTTAAAATGCATTAGATCACATTGCATTGAAAAGTAGTTTTGAGATTTATCGTTGAACTTAGATCACATTGTTTAATGATTGAAAGCTAAAAATCGCTATGAGTGCATTCTCTTTCATTGAAAGCATGCATTAAATAGATTCTCATTTCATCGAAAAATGCATTGAGTGCATTCTTATAATTTGAAAAGAAAAAGGAAATTGTGCATATATTACAATTGCATAGTTTTCGAAAAAGAGGATTTTGCATAGATTACATTGCATTATTTGCATCGTTGAATGTTTGAAATTACTTTTGGATAGTGAAAGTCATCTAGTTTGGAAAGTTTTCGTTTGCAGTGTTGTTGTTTGTTGCATAATTTTTTGAAGCTCTTCCCTTAACTAGATAGCATTCATCGAATTGAAAATTTTTCTTTTCTCATATAGCTTCATATAGGAGATTGTCATATGACACTCGCTAGGGCCTTGAAACTGAGACATAATTGAAGATCAACTATAAAATTTATTCAATTTACACTAAGGCAGCATTGAAACATTAATGAAACACATTTAGAGGTCTAGGCTAGAGACGTGTTCCGGCGTCTTAAAACCTAGTAGCTGTCGTTCGCCCCTTGGCTTTAGACAGCGCTAGTACGGACTTGTGTTCCCCGTACCATTGCGTATATAAATGGAGACCCCACTAGGTTTCTATCCTTTATCCATAGGAAGCTGAGTCTGCTGCCCTATACCCGTGATACACCGGACACAACATTCGGGGAGATTGCCTGCACGTACATTAAGTCCTTGGTTGATTTCTCTTTCATTTTGAAACCAAGGTGTATATTGCAGTTCATGGTTATTTGGTACACCCTTTGCCTAGTATTCCTCAGTAGTCATTTGATCTTTTCTGACTCTTTAAATTTGAAAGGATCACCAAGCACTTTTCCTTTCACACTTGCTTCAAAACTGAAAGAGATATAGTCACCTTTCATCCGTTTCTCAACTCTTAAAACATGAAATGGTGAAGTTTCTTATTTTTCAATGTGGTAAAAATTAATCACCCACGATCACATGCCCTGTTAGATTCTGCTTGTTGGCTGTTTGATTGTGTGTCTTGACTCTTTTTCAGCTCGTGTGTGGTTTTGAGTTTTGATGGCAACTTTTTCAGAGTTTACCAACCAAGGAATCCCCTTAGAAGGGAATCCTGGTCATTTTCCTCCTTTTGGGAATGTTTGTGCTCCTTACATGGCAATGTTGTCCCTTCCTGGGTTAACTGTTGGGTTGCCTGTTTGGTTGTTTTCAACCTCTGTAGTCCCGAATGTCTCAGCTACTGTTCAATCAGTTCCTCCGCCTGAACAACATCATGTTGATTCCAAGGTGGACCTCTCCCCTTCTTCACCTGTTTCTGTGTCCTCCTCTTCTACTTCGCCTGGTGAAAGTATGGATTCTAGTAACCGGGTGGCTAAGAAGAAGAAGAAGAAGACAAAGAAGATGAAGTTAGATAAAGGAGAGGCTAGCTCTGCGGCTTTTGCGCCTAAGAAGTTTTCCATTGATAAACCTTCTAACCCTCCACAGAAAGTCAAGTTCCCTTGCATGTTGTGCACTGGAAACCATCTTCTTCGAGACTGCCCTGACATTCTAAAGGTGCTTGAAGTATGGTCCAATGGTCATCGTCGTTGCCTTTGGCTTCCGGGAGTTAGGTTGGGGGCACGCCTTCAGCTAGTGCTGGTAAGACTCCTAAGAAGCAGGGTAAGATTACCAATCCCTGTAAGTTGTGTGAAGGGCACCATGCCATTGACCTTTGTCCGTATATGGATGAAGACAAACGAGTCTTGGACAACTCAGCCGTTTCTACACCATGCCTTTCGGCTGGTTACAAACAACTTTGAGTCCTCCACCAGTTGATCCTACGATTGGTCAAGAGTCATCCTTGGTCGATCCCACTCCCCCGGAAATTAAAATTCAGGAATCCATTCCCGACCAGCCATTGGTCGTGAGATCGGTTGAGCTGGCCCCGTCTGCGGTGCACCAGGTCTTTTCCATTGAGAGTGGACCTCACATCCCTCAGGTTCTTCTTGTTTCTTCAGATTCTTCGGATTTGGAGAAGGATTCTCCTGTCCCTATATCTCAAGAAGTTGCTCCTCCGCCTCCCATGATGGAGGTCCTGGAGGATACTCCTCCCACCTTCGAGATGGAGGTCGTGGAGGATGCTCCTTCTTTCGTAACACCGGGGGAAGACCATCTTGATTCGATGGTAGCCCCTCCAAGTAGTTTGGTTTCTTCCTTTGATTGGAATCGATGTGCGGGATACCGCCTTCCGTCTTATGTGCCTTTCGAGATCACAGTACAGGCTTTTGGTCTGGTCATACCCAACACCATTATAGACGAAGGTGCCTATGTTAGTATTCTATCCTCAACTACCTGGAAAGATTTCGGTTCGTCGCCGCTTGCACCTGTTACGCAGAATCTGTTGACTTTTAACAGAAGGACGATTCAACTGTTGGGGATCCTTCCAAGGTTACCTATTACTTTGGGAGGTAAAACTGTCCATATGGACGTGATGGTTGTTCCAAGCCCCTTGGATTTTAATCTACTCTTGGGGCACGATTACACCTATGCCATGGGAGCGCTTGTCTCCTCCCTTTTTCGCGTGGTCTGTTTTCCACATGAAGGACGGATTGTGACCATTGATCAGCTTTCGTTCTTTGGTCCTAATGTGGAATTTGGCTCGCCATCACCCCTTCCTAGTTTTTATCCACCTGTTGTATTTGCCCCACTGCAGGTCAACTATGTGACTACCTACCCCATGCCTGTACTCAGTGATAGTGCCGTTGTGCATCAGGTGCTGGGGGCATTGGGTCCAGACTTCCAGGATGTTTTCCTTCCATCGGGAGTGGAACTCTTGGAAGAGATGACTTCTTGTTCATTATGATGAGGTCGGTTGGAGCATAGTTCATTTTCTTGTGTCAAGCTCCTTAAAAAATGAAACAAGCTGGTTGGAGCATGGTTCTTTTCCTGTGTCAAGATCCTTAAAAAATGAAACCCGGTTTGGTCGGAGCATAGTTCCTTGTCTTGTGTTAAGCTCCTTAAAAAATGAAACAAGGTTTTTGGAGCAGAGTTCCTTGTCTTGTGTCAAGCTCCTTAAAAAATGAAACAAGGTTGTCAGAGCAGAGTTCCTTGTCTTGTGCCAAGCTCCTTAAACCATGAAAAAAGGTGTCTTGAGGATAGTTCTTTTAATGTGTCAACCTCATTAAAATAATGAAACACGTTCTTGTTCAATTCGAGTCTTTGTTAAGTTCTCGTAAAATCCCAGTCGAGTCTTTCTCCGATCTTGTAATTTGAACCTTCACTCCATCTTCCTTTCATATGGATTGAAGCTTGGGGCGCATGTACCTCGAATTGAGTCACCATGCTAGGGGCATGCTTAACTTTTTCAAGCATAGTTTATTTTTGTTTCAAGCTTGTGTAAAAATGAAACTGGTTTCAAGCATAGTTTATCTTTGTTTCAAGCTTGTGTAAAAATGAAACCAACTTCAAGCAGAGTTTCCTGATTTCAAGCTTGTGTAAAAATGAAACCTTTCCCATTTTACCTCTTGTGATTGCCATTTTATCAGCCTTTTTTGCTAGATGAGCCTTGGTTTTCTCACTCCATCGTCACTATTTGCTTGGCCGATCATATGCCTTCACTTGGTTGTTTTACCCATTCCTGAGGAATCGCTGCGATGAGTGGTCTTGTTAGCTAGCCTCTTGACCTTTATCTTGTTTTGAGAAGTTCCACCATTACCGGAACCAGTTGCTACCCTTTATACCACTCGTTCCTCCAGGAGGAGTCACCTTTCAGCTCTTTTCTGACTCTCTAAACATGAAAAGATTGTCGAGGCCCTTGTCGTTTTGATCTCGTTAAAGTGGCCCTGAAACGACATTTACCCAGTATACGTTTACCCCTTTTTCGGGCTGGGATAGATTATTTACGAAAAAGGAATACCCTAGCCTATCGCGACTAGGAGTTTTTCTCGGATATTGTTTTCTACCTTTTCGGGTCCGAGGAACTATCTACGAAAAGGGACCATTGGAGTTTACTTTTCTGCTGTCTTTTCAAACACTCTATATATGAAAATACGTTGAGTTCTCCCTTTGTCAGACTCATTAAACCCTGATGACATTTGATTCAGTCGAAATGACGTTCTCCGAGTTTCTCCTTCCTAGGGCTCGTTAAATGTACTAGGATGGATTTGCCCGAAGGGCGGACTTATATTACAAGCATATGCTATCCCCTTCAAGCTTGTTATAAAAAATAATTGGGGTACTCGCCAGAAATGGTGGGGGAAAATGGAACCACCATCATTGTCGTGTCGGCAGTATGTCGCTCTTGAACATGGCACTTGTCAGCATTGATGTTGGGTTGGGGACATCTCATCTCATTCTTCACTTGCCTCCGTGGGTTTGGATAATCACTTTTGACCTCTCATCTGCTCATTGCCTCGTCACCATGACCTCTGATCCATTGATGTCAAATACTGCCAAGTCCACTATCGTGCCATTTACATGTTCAAGAGAAGTTGACCTCTCCGAATATCAACCTCCCTCTGATTCTCGTTTGATCCTGATTCACAAAAAAAAACATCATGTTCCTCTGTCTTGTGTCGATGCTATGGGAAACATTATGGCCCACCTTCAATCAAGGTCACTTCCTGTCGACTTCAGCTCATTATCCAGGAAGCTGATCTAGAGACTCCCTTATGGTACCTTGGAGCCTGCATGCCTCAATGGCAGGTTCATCGCATTCGGCGTGAGGTTTTCATCATTGGCCTCCGATCGAGTGATTCTATGGGTGTTCGACACCAGCTCATTGATTCGCACGCCGTAGATTTTACCTATAGTACCTTGAGAGCCATTGTCATTATTGGTGGTTCCTCTCGCATCTGTTAACAACTTTCATCTTTGGCTGGTAATCAGGCGATGTTCTTGCATGTTCGACTTCAGCTCACATATTCGCATGCTTGAACTTGTACTTTGTTCGGGTCGAGATGGAGCGCAAGACCCTGGATTGTGTCTATTGTAATCCAGGCTGCGATATTGTGGATTATTATGATTATTTACATGACTCACTGATTGGATGGCTGCAACCATACCTGAGTCTTTTTATCAATCCTCACTGGATGGCTGCGTCCATGCCTTGGATCTAGGTTATTGTACACTTTGTTATGGATGGCTGCACCCATACCATGCTTATATATCATGTATATAAGACATCAGTTGTAGTTCGCTCCGCAGGTTTTCTGATGGCAGTGTTTTCAGTCGGCATGTTCTCGTAAAGCATTTCACCCCCCTCTCTCTCTCTCAGGCCTCATGCTTTAGGGGGCATCTGTTACACAACAATTTTTCACCATCCCTACCATTCCCCATCCCACACATTGGAGGGCTCATTCTGTGACCTGTGAGCAGAGACAAGACTTGAAAATACTTTCATTGCATCCCTCTGAAGATGAGCTTTCATTGCCCTGAAGACATCTCCCTGCAAAAAACCCTAAAAATAGCTCTTTTTCCATTGGCGCGGTTCCACATTTCAGCCCTCGTGCCAAGGGGGCAAATCCTCCAAAGAGGGCGTGCCAATTGGCGCTCTGTCACAGAGCCGAACCCGCACGAGCCAAATTAAGAGGTGTTTTAAAAAAATAAAAGGCAGAAGTTTCGTCCTAACAAATTGCTGGACTGATATCTATCTTGAGTTTGGAGGTTTGGCTATGGATTTCCATAGAGAGGAAGTGGTTTCCCACCTCTCATGGAAGCTACCTTGATGATAGGGCCAATCCCATAATTATAGGGATCCCAACTCCCCTTCCTCCTTCTATAAAAGCTTGCTCATCTCCATGGCAAGCTAATCTCCAAGTTCCCAAGAGCTTTCATATCCTTATGCTGCAAGAGCCTTCTTGATTCCCTAAGGCCAAATCCAAGCAAGGAGACTATTGCCAAGTATTCAGAGAGAGAGGCTTGTCCCATCCTTGACAGGCTTTATCGAGACATGTTCTTCTGACGACCCGCCAAAGGAGAATTCAGCGTCGAAGCTATGGTTGTATTCTTCTTTTGACTCATTAATGATAAGCGACTATTGGTTATGGTTCCACTCTTGTTCTTGATCATGTTCATGAGTTATGTCCTCTTTGACTGACATATAGTTGTATATACTGGATTTTATGCTTGCATTTGTGTTGTTTCTTGTATGTGCAGGTGTTCGATCACGGAGATCGTGAGGATTGTGATCTGCCAGGGCAAAGGAACTGGAGCACCACCTCTTCTACAAACGACATCGTTGGATTCCAGGTAAGCCTTCCTCGCAAGTCGGTTTATTTAAAATTAGGAACCTACACTGTAGTGTGTTTGATTGTTGCTAGACCCGATCTGGGCTATTAGGGATTGCCTTTGTCCGCAGACGAGATTTACCTCCTCAACAAGGGCGATAGTGTAAAGTGAAAGTGATTTGGGACCGTTGATCTGTAGAGATCAACGGTCGAGGAGGAACATGACATAATTTAGTGCAAAAGGGGATTGTTGGTTTCGGGAAAGAAAACCATGGGTTTCATGTGGTAGAAGGGCAAGAAAACAGTATTAGCTTTTTGGATGCGATATGCATTAGAGGTCGAAACGTGGCCTCAAAAAATAGCTTATATCGCGTGATTTTGGGAGATTAACCTTCATGCTTGAAATTACGCGAAAACACGCGTCGACCATTGGATTTGAGGTCTCAGATCTAGTGGTGAAGAGTGAGCGCGATAGAGACCAGATGTGTGGGTGATAATAGGTGGGGTGGTTTTAACCAGGACCGTCCGATCTGGACACGTGGACGGTCTAGATGCAATCAGAGGCATGCGATCGGTGGGGGGGAAATTTGAATGGCACCAATGTGATTTAGCACTGGTCGTTGATCTGAGGATCAGATCGATGGTGGGGAGTGAATCGGAGGGGTTCAAAAGGCGGAGAAAGGGTTTATGATCAGAGCAAATGAGGGCTATCGGATCTAGGAAGACGGGGAGGAGATCAACAGTTCACGATTGATCGGGAGCTTGCCAATAGGGGAGAGGTAAATAAAACATGGAATGCACCTTTTGAATTTTTCCGATGCAATACTGCGCGGCCCGTTGATCATTTCAGATCAACGGTGGATATTGTTTCAAAGCATGCACCGGCAGAAACCCTTTAATACTTAACAAACCCAAAATTTTATGAAATGCCAAGCTTTTATGGCTCGGGGCGGGTTATATATATGAAAATCGCTTGGTACCCATCTGTGGGGCCGTTGATATATATGGAAAATAAAAGGCCAAGGGCTTATACATAGAAAGGGCTAATTGGGATCGGGCCTCAGGGCTTTTCAGTCTACCCATTTAAAATTTCCCCGATGTGATTAGCGCTTCGGGACTTTAACTCTTGGTCCTGGGCATAGGTTTATATGGAGAGGGGCATAGGTTTATACGAAGGGGCTCAATCGCATCGGAAAAATGGTGTGGGGCTTTACAATCTACCCATTTTCATTAAAAAACATTGTTCTGGCGGGTTTAGACCGAAACTTAGGAAAAGTGGGTTTATGGATTTACAAAGAGAAATATGCATCAGAGATAGGTTTATACAATGTTTTAGCGCTCTATTGCAGGGATATCGGTTATATGAAGCGGTGATTGGATTGGGGCTATGTAATAAGGGGCCAAATGCATCAAAGGTCTCAATAAATCAAAAAGACTTGCGCGTTGTGTTTTGTTCCGATGCGATAAGTGCTTGGGACAATTAGTGCTTGGTTCTAGCGTTGGGGCACATGTGGGGAAGTGGTTTAGAACTTTATCCCAAAGGGGCTTAAACACATGGTCAAAACACTTATTTTTTATGAAATTTTTCATAGATTTTGATGGATTTGGGGGTTTCGACAAAGTTTAAAAGTGAGTTTTAAACATTGTAAAAGGATCTTATGAAAGGGAAAGGGGAAAAATGGAAAATAGATGAATTTTATGAGGAAAAGAGAAGGCAAAAATGAAGGTTAGTTTTGAGTGGAGGGAGGGGAACAATGGAGTTTTGCAGTAGTATTTTTTTCATGGAAAACAACAGAATTTCTGAGTTCGAAAGGGAAATAGTAGTGAAGATTAAACAAAGGGCATGATGTCTCCATGAGTCTTGAAGAGATAACATTTTTAGCAATAAAAATTGTTTCTTGAAGGCTCCAAAAATGATTTAGCCACCTTTTGATATAACAAATTTTGTAGGTGGCTAACAGTGGCTCCACTTGGGGATGGTGCCTTCTTGAAGGCATCAAGAACTTCAGACTTGCATTCTATGGGAGGCTGATCAGTGCCTTTTCCATTGGGCTGATTTTATTTGAATAATCTTCTTTTGCTCTGGAAAATGTCAGCAGCCATAAAAAAACAATGGATCTTCATCAACACAAGCTTTCTACCTACGCAATCCTACTGATCTAACATTTTTTCTTCTTTAGAGTGCACTTCGATTGGAAAACTCTTTTTACAACATTTTATTCTTTTGAAAGAATAAAAATAATCTAATTCTACTCCTTATTTCTCCATAAACTCAGATTAAACAGTTGAGTCCATATGCTTCTCTACCTAATCTACCAAGCTGTTAGGATTAAATAGTCTAACAGATTTTTATTCTCTAATTTCTAAAACAGAAATTTAAAAGCATACAAGTCAGGATTGAACAATCTAACTTGATGCTGATCTATGGCATAAAAAACAAGCTGCACATAGATATTATTTTTCAGAAATTAAATCAAAATGGAAGGCTTTAAAATTAGAAAGTTCAATCACGACCTTCTCTTTTCTCAGCTCTGTTTTTTTTTTTGAGTTTATTCGATATGTTTTTCCTTGTTCTCTGGTTCAGATTTTTGAGCTGATTAGAACTAGTTTTATCTCTCTTTTGACTCAGGATTTGAAATATATTAGAGTCATTCTTGTTTGGAAACTTAGGTTCAGATTTTGAGCATGTTTGAACCTTTAATTTCTAGCCTAATCTACTTACTGATAAGCCAATATTAAACTATTTGGAAAATCGAATTCACTATCCTATCAGCAGTAAATTGAAAACTAATTAGTCAAGATTAGGTTGTATGAATGATTAGAAGTGTGTTCTTTAGGAGTGGCATTTAAGCTTGCACACTTTCAGATTTGTTTCTCTTTTTTGGTATGGGGCTGTACCTTTATTTTTTTTACAATCTGCCCTCTTTTCTTTCTTCTATTGTTTTTGTATTTTTGTATTTTTGATTTTTCTTCAGAGACAAAAATCAACAAATATCTAAATGCTCAGAACTGAGCTATATTGAAATTCCTATATAACATAATCTAACTTGGAATATTTACATTATCATATGATACAAAAATTCCAATGTAGCCAGCTGAGTAATGTTAAGAAGAAGAAGAAACTATGGCTGCTTGTCAGAGGTATCCATAGTAAATTTTGAAGATTAATCTTCAAAACCAAGATTATCACAGAGGGTGATAGCTTCTCATGTATTTGGCTCTTGCAAAGGATCACTGCTTGATAATTTGAGCCATTTTGGGTTTCCACACACTCGTCCAAAGGATAAACAAAGAAAGGATGAAGATTCTCTTCTTTTTGGTCCTCCATGTCTGGTAGATTGTCTACTTCCAAGGCTTCAACTTTGAGGACTATGTTGTCAGTATACGGCTTGGAAGTATCATCATCCTTAACCTGCAAAATAGCAAGCAGTGAAATATCTTCTTTCTCTAAATCTATGTTTGCTTCTGTTATAAATTCAGGCTCTTTGGATGACAGATTGTCATTAGTGAAGGTAGAAGTCTCTTCTTGGAAAGAAGGTATATCCCTCACAGATAGTCTTCATTTATTTCTCCTCATCTTCCCTCATCATTATCCGAACTAGAGGATTCATCATATTTGGTAGTGTTTTCTCAGGAATCTCCAAGCATGCTTGGATTTAGTGGATTAAACTCAAGAAACTCGTGAAGAGGTTATTTTGATCTTGAGCCGTGGTGTCTACAAAGGTTACTTTCTTTTGAATAGAAGGCTCCTTTTTCTCGTAAATTTCTTTATTGCTCTTCTCTTCACCCTTTGAGTTGAAAGACTGTTGATTCCCAATTATATGAAAGCTATTTATGATGGATTGAAATGGGCGATTTCTTCTTTCAAGTTGACGATGGTGAAACTCATAACACCAATCGAACGTTGGTTGCCCCCATGTGATTAGTTTTTTCTTGGAACTCATTTCAAGATTGGCAAAGTCCAACTGTAGGGATAACACTATTTCAACCACTTTGGGATTCTAGGATCTAGCCCTCCTGAATCCGGAGAGGGATCTATCCAATGAGTGCAAAGATGGATTTACCTTTAAAAGCTTTTGGGTAATGATATTAGGCTAGTTATGAAGTCCGAGGGTTTTTGTTTGTTTTGGATGGTTGAGCATGAATATTATTTGAGTGGAAAGTCCTAAATGGAAAGAGTTTCAAAGGTGTGAAGTTGCAAGCAATCAGAACAAGCTTTGGTTGGAAGATAGATATAACGCTGGTTTTTAGTCCATTGGGCTATGGAGTCATAATAGGGTTTAATTGAAACAACAAGGTTCAAGAGTGGTCCATGGGGCAAGTCATATATGTCTAAGGATCTCTTTAAAGTTGATTTTATGGAATGAAATGATACAACAAGAAGGGGAATTAAACAAATGAAGAACAAAGAGCAGCCTAAGATCAGGTAAGTACTTTGAAACTATCCTGCTTTTGGCATACACTTAAGAAAGACATAAAATATATCTAATATTTGGTAAGTACTTTGAAACTAGCCAACTTTTGATGCAATTTCAATAGAAAACATAATAAACACAAAGGGAAACACATATGATGACGAAGAAATGTCTAAGATCAGGTAAGGACTTTGAACCTAGCCTGCTTTCAACACATTCTTAGGGAAAATTTCAGTCAGTCTTTGGGGATAAAACTAAAGGACAGGGCTCACCATAACTTCCTTAGTTCATCTCTACTTAACATAAACGAAAAATAACATTTACGAACAAAAATTATCTTACATAGTAGGACGAGGGAATGCCAACATTCCTAACTGCTCAAATTGAATTAAATCATTCCCAAACAACACAATTTGGAAGAAAAAATTTAGATAAAGCTTATCAGTCAGAGAAGGGTACTGATATACAGTAAATCCTAACTCTATGCTTGCTGTTCTTTGTAAGAGAAGATGGAAAAATTGAATAACAGAAATAAAATAACGATGTACAATAAGAAATAACATCACCGTTGACATAGACTAGGATCCCATAAATAAGCTTGTATTGATGCTTAAAACCAGTTACAATATTCAAGTCCAATGTTTCAGTTCAGCAATCATCTTCACTTCTCAGCCTAACTATTCTAATCATAAGCAGAGCTTCAAGAGCCTTCGGACACTATTTACAAGTAGAAAATTCGAGCACAAGTATATTTCAAAGTTCAACAAACAACATTTTCTCATTTTCTACAGGAGTGTTTATAGAAGAAATGAGGAGGTGGGATCTGATAAAAGATCTCCTGGGTTAATTAATACAGAATTTAATACTTCTCGGCCTTTGATGGGCTCGATGGAGAAGTTTACAGATGTTCTGTCTGTATTAATTGTTTTACATTTAATAATTAAGCTCAGTGAGAGCTTTTTTGACTTTAAGGCTCTGTTTCATGTTGTAATAACTATGTTGATATTTTTTGCATTAATTTCCTTTGGCATAATTAACTATTCGGCTGCGTTGAGGTAAATATATGATGTTCTTATAATAATTCGGCCTCTGCTGAAGGCATTGAGGCTACAGGTGGCATTAGGTAGCTGAGAGGAATCAATTAGCCTCTGATGTGGCTGTGGAGGCTCTTTCTGACTGATAAATATGTTGATTTTTCTTTAATTGTGTTTTAATTCGGAGGATTAGGCTTTTGATTTTCGATTTTAGTCGTAATCCTCCAAAACTGTGAAAACGGTCTTCAATACTTCATTTCTGGCTTGTTTAATCTTCAACACTGATACTCTTTAGCTTTAATTTAATTGTTTGTGTCTTGTTGATGTGCAGAGCCGCAAAGGGATCATATGGCATCAATGCCCATGAAGCATCGATGAAACGTGGCATGGAACCCTCTGTAGTATTTTCCCTTTGATAAACGAAAGTCTGGAGGATCGTCACCCTCAGCTTTCATTTCCTTTATTATAATGGGGAAAAACATTTGAAACCTGCAAAATACACACAAATGTTATAAAATCTTGCGTTATCGGGTAAAAATGCTTCAGAGGTTGTGGGGAGGAGCGTGGCCATTGGATGTACAAGATCAATGGCCAGGATTAAAACTGGGGTTAATCGAGATAATATACAGGTGGAGAAAGGGTGAAGAAGGACCGTTGATCTACAGAGATCAACGACCGGGATTTGGCCAAATACATTATGAAGCAGGAAAAATGATTTAAAACAAAGTCAGGAGATGCAATTTGGATCATCTGATCTCGACACGTGGATGATCCAAATGCAATCAGAGGCATGCGATCGACGGGGGAAGAACTTTGAATGGTGCCGATGCGATTAACTGTGGGCCATAAATATACAGATCAGATCGACGGTGGGGAATGGATCGGGGGATGTTAATCAAAGGTGGGGAAATATGCACCCGAAAAAAACTTGCGATGCAATATTGCATGGGCTGTTTGATCGGCTTTAGATCAACGGTCGGGAATGGGTTTTAGATAATGAACATCGGGACCCATTTAAAACTTATGAAAACCAAAAATTAATGAAATACAAAGGTTTTGGTGGCTCGGGGCGGGTTATATATAAGTATGGGTGCCTGGTTGTGGGGCCTGTGGTTTATATGGGAAACAAAAAGGCCCTGGGCTTATACATAGAAAGGGCCAATCGGGATCGGGCCTTTGGAATTTTCAATCTACCCATTTTGAATTCTTCGATGCGATTAGCGCTTCGGGACTTTATCTCTTGGTCCCGGGTGTAGGTTTGTATTGAGAGAAGCGGAGGGTAGGTTTTTATACCATGGGCTCAATCGCATCGGAGAAAATGATGCAGGGCTTTTAATCCACCCATTTTTCTTAAAAAACATTGCTCCGGCGGGTTTAGACCAAAACTTAGGAAAAAGTGGGTTTATGAATTTACAAAGGGAAATATGCATCGGAGATGGTTTTATTCAATGTTTTTAGCGCCCGATTGTAGGCCCAGGGTTCAACGAATGAGACAAGGGGATCAGGAGCTTACAACCAAAGGCTAATCGCATCGGAGGTTTTTAATATGGCAAATAGACTTGTGCGCTCCGATTTCTCTGATGCGATAAGCTCTGAAAGGGTTTAGCGCTTGGTTCTAGCGCCAGGGCACATGTGGGGAAGTGGTTTAGGAATTAGCCCAAAGGGGCTTAAGCCTTAATACAAAAAAGTGTATTTTACGATTTTTTTCAGGGTTTTCTGATGGATTTGGGGGTTTCGGCAAAGTTTAAAAATGAGTTTTAAACTTTGTAAAGAGGACTTATGAAAGGGAAATGGAAAAAATAGAAAACAGAGGAGTTTTATGAGGAAATGGAGGGGCAAAAATGAAGGTTATTTTTGAGTGAAGGAGGGGAAAAATGGGATTTTACAGCAGTCTTTTCTTTATGAAATCAGCAGAATCTCTGAGTTTAAAAGGGAAACAATAGTGATGATTTAAACAAAGGGCATGATGTCTTCATGAGTCTTCAAGAGATAACATTTTTAGCAATAAAAATTGTTTCTTGAAGGCTCCAAAAAATGTTTTAGCCACCATTTGGTATGAAAATTTTTATAGGTGGCTAACAGTGGCTCCACTTGGGGATGGTGCTTCTTGAAGGCATCAAGAACTTCAAACTTGCATTCTCTAGGAGGCTGATTAGTGCCTTATCCATTGGGCTGCCTTTCTTCACTTGGATGATCTTCTTTTGCTCTGAAACATGTTATCAAGCATAAAAAACAATGGATCTTCATCAACATAAGCTTTCTACCTACCCAATCCTACCGATCTAACATTTTTTCTTCTTCAGAGTGCACTTGGATTGGAAAAATATTTTTACAACATTTTATTCTTTTGAAAGCATAAAACTAATCTAATTCTACTCCTTATTTCTCCACGAAATCATATTAAACAGTTGATTCCATATGCTTCTCTACCTAATCTACCAATTTGTTAGGATTAAACTGTCTAATAGATTTTTATTCTCTAATTTATAAAATAGAAATTTAAAAGCATACAAGTTAGGATTGAACAGTATAACTTGATGCTAATCCATGGCATAAAAAACAAGCTGCACATAGATATTATTTTACATAAAATTAAATCAAAATGGAAGGCTTAAGATCTAACATTTCAAAGCACTTCCTTCATCTTTTTCAGCTCTGTTCTTACTTCTGTTTGAGCTATTCTCTCTTTGTTATCTGGTTCAGATTTTGAGCTGATTAGAACTAGTTTTTTTTTTTTTTTGTCTTTGGCTCAAAATTTTAAAACAGATTTGAGTCATTCTTCTTTTGGAAACTGAGGTTCAGATTTTGAGCTTGTTTGAACCTTTAATTTCTAGCCTAATCTACCTACTGATAAGCCAATATTAACTGTTTGGCAAATCGAATTCACTCACCTATCGGCAGACAATTTAAAAATTAATTAGTCATGATTAGGTTGTATGACTAATTAGAAGTGTGTTTTCAGGAGTGGCATTTAAGCTTGCACACTTTCATAATTTATTTCTCGTTTTGGTATGGGGCTGTACCTTTATTGTTTTTACAATCTGCCCTCTTTTCTTTCTTCTATTGTTTTTGTATTTTTGTATTTTTGATTTTTCTTCGGAGACAAAAATCAACAACTATCTAAATGCTCAGAACTGAGCTTTATTGACATTCCTAACTAACCTATTCTAACTTGGAGTTTTTACATCCTCATATGATACAAAAGTGCCAATGAAGCCAGTTGAGTAGTGTCAAGAAGAAAAAGAAACTTTGGCTTCTTGTCAGAGGTATCCATAGTATATTTTGAAGATTAATCTTCAAAACCCAAACTATCACAGAGGGTGATAGCTTTTCGTGTATTTGGCTCTTGCAAAGGATCCACACTTGATAATTTGAGCCAGTTGGGAATTCCACACACTCTTCCAAAGGATCAATAAATAAAGGATGAAGATTCTCTTCTTTCTGGTCCTCCATGTCTGGTAGATTGTCTGCTTCCAAGACTTCAACTTTGAGGAATATATCTTCAGTATGTTCCTTGGAAGTATCATAATCCTTAACCTGAAAAACAACCAACAGTGAAATATCTTATTTTTCTGAATCTATGCTTGCTTCTGATATAAATTCAGGTTCTTTGGATGACAGATTGACATTAGTGAAAAGAGAAGTTTCTTCTTGGAAAGATGATATATCCATGGCAGGATAGTCTTATATTTGTTTTTCTCCTTCATCTTCCTCATCATATGAACTGGAGGATTCATCATATTTGGCAGTGTTGTCCTCTTGTAACCCTGGTATGCTTGGATTTAGTGGATTGAACTCTGTGAAGAGGTTATTGTATTCTTGAGCAGGGGTGTCTTCAAAAATTTCTTTATTGCTCTTCTCTTCACCCTTTGAGTTGAAAGACTGTTGATTCCCAATTATGTGAAAGCTATTTGTGATGGATTGAAATGGGTGATTTCTACTTTCAAGTTGACGATGGTGAAACTCATAACACCAATCGAATGCTGGTTGCCCTGCGTGATTAGTTTCTGCTTGAAACTCATCATCATCATCAGACTGATTAAAATTTGAAAAATTATCAGAGTAAACAATTTCATCAGTAAAACATATTGGGTCACCAGTTTGCTCTTCCTTTAGTTGATCTACATGTTTATTTTTTGTATTAAGACAACCAGATGGAGTAGGTAGATGAGCGATGGCGTTTGGTTCAAATGAAGGTTTGGAGGCTGGCATTCTGTTCAATACTGAATCAATCTCTTCCTCTGTTAGAAGAGAAGGGTTTTTCTTTTTGCTCAGAACAGAGGTACAACAATCCTCCTTGTCTTGTGTTGGCTGATTTTGAGGCTTGATGTGTTCATGAGCCTCTTCTAGGGGAACTTCACTCGTGCTTACAGGGACACTTCGATTTTTTCTATTATTTCTTGATCTTCTTGTGTTTCAGAAAATTTCTCATGATTGTTATGATACTTAGTTTGAATAAAAGGTTCATGAGTTGTTTTCTCTTCATTATCAGGATGCTATTCTTGTTGTATAGTCTAAAAAGAGTTATAACACAAAGGAAGGGTTTCTATATGTGTTGGTGTCTCCTCAATTTCAGGTTTCGTGTTTTCCAAATGGCTACTTGTTTCCTCGAAGCACTTCTCACTATTATCATTTGCATTTTTGTCATGAAATTCTCTTATCAGCATAGTACAAGACATAGGGAAGTAATTAGAAGTTTCTTGAAAACCTTCTTCATTGTTTTCTATGTAAGTCTGCTCATCATCTTTTATAAAGTGTTGATCATAATACATGTCTTGGTCAATGTCT
This sequence comes from Pinus albicaulis, assembly GCA_034641835.2. Taxonomy (NCBI): domain Eukaryota; kingdom Viridiplantae; phylum Streptophyta; class Pinopsida; order Pinales; family Pinaceae; genus Pinus; species Pinus albicaulis. The sequence continues at coordinate 1,406,419,965 of CM076574.1, forward strand.
TGATCTTGAGGTGATTAGGCTTGTGTTTGATCAGGATAAAACATAGCTTGCTCTAGATTATCAATAATCATATTAGCCATCAACATATCCATTCTCTTTCCAAGCATGTACATCATCTTTTCCATCATGATTTCTTGTTTATTTTCTTTATAATCTTTTTGATCATACATGTCTTGTCGGGGTAGCGTTTGTGTTTGTTCAAGGAAAGGCATGTGTTGCTGCGGATCATCAATGTTTAAATTAGCCATAAACCTATCCACCCTTCTTCCAAGCATGTACATCAACTTTTCCATCATGATCATATGTTTGTCATCTGGGTCTATATCTAAATCCATGTTCGTAAATCAAAAAAAGAGGTCATTGTGTCTGTTCAATTAGTTCAAGGTCTTCTACCAGTGGATTCATTTGGTCTTTTGGGAGTTTCAGAGTGTGGAGTCGCTAGGTGGAAGTTTTTATCTCTTTTGGAGGTAAAAGGTTTATGGTCCACCACCATGTACTAATCTGATATGTTTATGGGTTCTATGAGTCTTAAAAGATGTACACATGCAACTTACTCAGAAATCCCCAGCAGAGTCGCCATAAGATGTTAGCTGCTGGTGGCTTAGCTGGTTAATATGCCAAATGTTTAGTGAGTAAAGGGGTTTCTGAGATATTTAAAGTATCCAATCAAGAAAATAACTCAAATTCCCCAGTGGAGTCACTAGAAGATGTTAGCTCACTATAATTAGCAAGATTGGCAAAGTCCAACTGCAGGGAGAACACTATTTCAACCACTTTGGGATTCTAGGATCTAGCCCTCTTGAATCTGGAGAGGGATCTCTCCAATGAGTGAAAAGATGGATTTACCTTTAAAAGCTTTTGGGTAATGATATTAGGCTAGTTATGAAGTCCGAGGGTTTTTGTTTGTTTTTGGACGGTTGAGCATGATTATTATTTGAGTGGAAAGTTCTAAAATGGAAAGAGTTTCAAAGGTGTGAAGTTGCAAGAAATCAGAACAAGCTTTGGTTGGAAGATAGATATAACGCTGGTTTTTAGTCCATTGGGCTATGGAGTCATAATAGGATTTAATTGAAACAAAAAGGTTCAAGAGTGGTCCATGGGGCAAGTAATCTATGTCTAAGGATCTCTTTAAAGTTGATTTTATGGAATGAAATGATACAACAAGAAGGGGAATTAAACAAATGAAGAACAAAGAGCAGCCTAAGATCAGGTAAGTACTTTGAAACTATCCTGCTTTTTGCATACACTTAAGAAAGACATAAAAGTAATCTAATATCTGGTAAGTACTTTGAAACTAGATAGATTTTGATGCACTTTCAATAGAAGACATATTAAACACAAAGGGAAACACATATGATGACGAAGAAATGTCTAAGATCAGGTAAGGACTTTGAACCTAGCCTTCTTTCAACACATTCTTAGGGAAACTTTCAGACAGTCTTTGGGGATAAAACTAAAGGACAAGGCTCACCATAACTTCCTTAGTTCATCTCTACTTAACATAAACTGAAAATAACATTTAAGAACAACAATTAGCTTAGACAATAGGACGAGGGAACGCCAACATTCCTAACTGCTCAAACTGAATTAAATCATTCCCAAACAACACAATTTGGAAGAAAACATTTAGATAAATCTTATTAGTAGAGAAGGGTACTAATATACAGTAAATCCTAACTCTATGCTTGCTGTTCTTTATAAGAGAAGATGGAAAAAGTGAATAACAGAAATAAAATAACGATTTACAATAAGAAATAACATCACCGTTGACATAGACCAGGATCCCATAAATCAGCTTGTATTGATGCTTCAAACCAGTTACAATCTTCAAGTCCAATGTTTCAGTTCAGCAATCATCTTCACTTCTCAGCCTAACTATTCTAATCATAAGAAAAGCTTCAAGAGCCTTCGAACACTATTTACAAGTAGAAAATTCGAGCACAAGTATATTTCAAAGTTTAGAAACCAACATTTTCTCATATTCTACAGGAGTATTTATAGAATAAATGAGGAGGTGGGATCTGATAAAAGATCTCCTGGGTTAATTGAGACAGAGTTTAATACTTCTCGGCCTTTGATGGGCTCGATGGAGAAGTTTACAGATGTTCTGTCTGTATTAATTGTTTTACATTTAATAATTAAGCTCGGTGAGAGCTTTTGTTGACTTTAAGGCTCTGTTTCATGTTGTAATAACTCTGTTGATATTTTTTGCATTAAGTTCCTCTGGCAGAATTAACTATTCGACTGCGTTGAGGCAAATATCTGATGTTCTGATAATAACTCAGCGTCTGCTAAATGCATTGAGGCTACAGGTGGCATTAGGTAGCTGAGAGGAATCAATTAGCCTCTGATGTGGTGGTGGAGGCTCTTTCTGACTGATAAATATTTTGATTTGTCTTTAATTGTGTTTTAATTCGGAGGATTAGGCTTTTGATTTTCGATTTTAGCTGTAATCCTCCAAAACTGTGAAAACAGTCTTCAATCCTTCATTTTTGGCTTGTTTAATCTTCAACAATGATACTCTTTAGCTTTAATTTAATTTTTTGTGTCTTATTGATGTGCAGGGCCGCAAAGGGCTCATATGGTATCAATGCCCATGAAGCATCGATGAAACATGGCATGGAACCCTCTGTAGTATTTTCCCTTTAATAAACGAAAGTCTAGAGGATCGTCACCCTCGGCTTTCATTTCCTTTATTATAATGGGGAAAAACCTCTGAAACCTGAAAAATACACTCAAATGTTATAAAATCCTGCGTTATTGGGTAAAAATGCTTCAGAGGTTGTGGGGAGGAGTGTGGCCGTTGGATGTACAGGATCAATGGCCAGGATTAAAACTGGGGTTAATCGAGATAATATACAGGTGGAGAAAGGGTGAAGAAGGACCGTTGATTTGCAGAGATCAATGGCCGAGATTTGGCCAAATACATTATGAAGTGGGACACATGATTTAAACCAAATTCAGGAGATGCAATTTGGACCATCTGATATGGACACTTGGATGGTCCAGATGCAATTGGAGGCATGCAATCGGCAGGGGAAGAACTTTGAATGGCGCCGATGTGATTAACTGTGGGCCGTCGATCTACAGATCAGATCGAAGGTGGGGAATGGATTGGGGGATGTTAATCGGAGGTGGGGAAATATGCACCCGAAAAAGAATTGCGATGCGATATTGCGTGGGCCGTTTGATCGGCTTTAGGTCAACGGTTGGGCATGGGTTTTAGATAATGAATAGCGGGACCCCTTTAAAACTTATGAAAACTAAAAATTAATGAAATACAAAGGTTTTGGTGGCTTGGGGTGGGTTATATATAAGGATGGGAGCCCGGTTGCGGGGCCTATGGTTTATATGGGAAACAAAAAGGCCCAGGGCTTATACATAAAAAGGGCCAATCGGGATCGGGCCTTCGGGCTTTTCAATCTACCCATTTTTAATTCTTTGATGCGATTAGCGCTTCAGGACTTTAACTCTTGGTCCCGGGTGTAGGTTTGTATGGAGAGAAGTGAAGGGTGGGGGTTTATACCATGGGCTCAATCTCATCGGAGAAAATGATGCGGGGCTTTTAATCTACCCATTTTTCTTAAAAAACATTGCTCCGGCAGGTTTAGACCAAAACTTGGGAAAAAGTGGGTTTATGAATTTACAAAGGGAAATATGCATCGAAGATGGTTTTATTCAATTTTTTTAGCGCTCGATTGTGGGCCCAGGGTTCAGCGAATGAGACAAGGGGATTGGGAGCTTACAACCAAAGGCTAATCGCATAAGAGGTTTTTAATATGGAAAATAGACTTGCACGCTCCAATTTCTTTGATGTGATAAGCTCCAAAAGGGTTTAGCGCTTGGTTTTAGTGCTAGGGCACATGTGGGGATGCGTTTTAGGACTTAGCCCAAAGGGGCTTAAGCCTTAATACAAAAAGTGTATTTTTATGATTTTTTTCAGGGTTTTTTGATGGATATGGGGGTTTCGACAAAATTTAAAAATGAATTTTAAACTTTGTAAAGAGGACTTATGAAAGTGAAATGGAAAAAATGGAAAACAAAGGTGTTTTATGAGGAAATGGAGGGGTAAAAATGAAGGTTAGTTTTGAGTGAAGGAGGGGAAAAATGGGATTTTGCAGCAGTCTTTTCTTTATGAAATAAACAGAATCTCTGAGTTTAAAAGGGAAACAACAATGATGATTTAAAAAAAGGGCATGATGTCTTCATGAGTCTTCAAGAGATAACATTTTTAGCCATAAAAATTGTTTCTTGAAGGCTCCAAAAAACGTTTTAGCCACCATTTGGTATAACAAATTTTATAGGTGGCTAACATTTCACAGGGCATTTGTCAATCACTGACTTGTATTCATTCAACATCCATGCATTCTCCATCTCAGCGAGTCCCCCCTCTATCCGAAAAACATCTTCACCAATTTAATGGCAATTGGGCCTACATACCGGATGGGATCTCGAAACCAAACGGTGTAGAGTCTAATTTGGATTCTGCACCGGGGAGATCCCCTTACTGTTGGCGAGACATTTTCAGTTGTCAACAGGTTAGAACAAAAGTTAGGTTTTATAAAAAAATAAAACAAAGATTTATTTATAAAGGTGGGGGTATCGACAGTTTAATTTTTAGACATAAAACAATGTAAAAAGCAGTTTTTACATTGTTTTATTGCATATAAGGGGAGAATGATGAAGGGGGGGCTCTTTATGAAGGGTTTTGAAGGGAAAAAATGGGCTTTTTAGAGGGGGAACGAAGTGAATGAGAGTGTGGGTAGGGAGAGTGAAAAATAAGATAAATAAGCCCATGGTGAGTCTCTTTGAAGTAGCAAGGTAAACAGAGAAGGCATAGATGACATATATAGTAAAAAAGGTTGATTTAGGATAATGAAGGTAGTGAGATTTCTAAAGATAGCTGATAGGAAAATAATGCTATCTTTAGGTTCTTGTAAAACATCCACAGTCACTTAGTGAATTCTGTAAAATACAGGAGGATAACAGTGGCTCCAGCTGGGGAGGGCATCTCTTTTAGGAGGTGTCAATAACCTCAGAGATCAAATCTATGGAAGAAGTAGACCAATGCCTTGATTTGCACCTTGATGGACCTCCATTATTTAACTTGTTGATTTGTTGCAATTCTTTTGAAGCTGTGATCTTTGAAATATGAAATATCATGATTATTCCAACTCAACTTCTACCTATCCATCATACTTCTAGCATTTTTTCTTCTTTTTTGGTGCAGTTGGATTTGCAAACCCTTAACATCATTTTCTTTTAAAAACAGGAAAATAACTACTTCTACACTTATGTCATCCAAGAGTTCAGATTAGGCTGATGAACTCATTTATTTCTCTACCTAATCTACCTATCTGTCAAGATTAAACAGTTTGACACATTTTATTCTCTAATCTAATATAGGAAATTAAAAACATAACCAAATCAGGATTAGGCAGTCTGATTTGTTATGATCTATGGCATTTTTGTACAAGTTGCACATATATTTTTATTTGCAGATAGTAAAAACAGAAAGTTGAGGGCTGTAATATGAAATTTGTTGTGCATCCCTCTCTTTTCTTTGGTTCATATTTTGATCATTTGGAACCAATATTTATTTTCCTAATTTAATCTACTGATAAGCCAAGTTTAGACAATTTGGAAAATCTCCATTCACTACCCTATCAGCAGAAATTTAAAACTTGTTCAATCATGATTAGGCTGTATGACCGAACAAAAATTTCTTTTCCAAAGAAGTGGTATTTGGACTTGCACACTTTCAGAAATATTCTTTTTTGGTATGGGGCTTTACCTTTTCTTTTATCTTCCCTCTTTTTTTTATTTTTTTTGTGTTTATGTTTCTAATATTTTTCTTCAAACAGTGTTATATACAATGAAGAAAGCTTTAAACTGAGATATTTTTAGCAAAAATAATGCTTCAACATCTTGCCATTGACAGGACCTCCAAATAGTTATGTTCCATCCATCTCTTGAAGGAAGAATGCATTGTTACCTCTTGCAGAATGGATGATGTATGGCCTTTCCATATATTTTCAAATTTTCCATGCTTTCGCTTGTCTTCTCTTCTTGAGTGCCATTTCAGCACTTTGTCACCTATGTTGAAATCATTTGCCTTGGTCCTCTTATTAAAAAACTTCTTGATGTTTTCTTGCAATTGTTGTGTTCTATTATACACTTCCTCTCTGGTTTGCTGTAGCTGTACAATATGATTTATCCTTCTTATCATGTCATCTTCTTCAGATTGTACTTATTGGACCAACTTCATGACCGACACTCCTGAAATTTTTCGAAATATTGCATCTACTCCATACACTAGCTGATAGGGAGACATTCCAATTTATTTTTTATTTGTCAATATGTCTACCCATAGTGCATGTACTAGCTCGCTATGCCATGAATTCTTGTTCTCTTCCAGCAAATTTTTGATGATGTTTACCAAACTCTTGTTTGAGGATTCTACTAGCCCATTACGTTTCCATCATTATGATGATGTTGGCAATCCCATATATGTGTATCCACACCATTATTATGTGTATGGTAATCCGGTCCATTTGCCTCTAAGAGATCCTTATCAGGCTGTTTATGATCCTTATTAGACTGTTACTCATTTGGGACCTACTTTTCCTGTGCAACCCTCTAGCTTACAAGGACAACCCTCCATGGGACAACCTTTAACTCAGTAAGGCCTTGATTTTGGTCCACAAGGACAACTATATGGTCCACAAGGCCAACCTTCACAAGGAAAGCCTTTGGCCTAACATGGAAAACCCTTTGGTCTTTTGGGTCAACCTTTGAGTCAACCAGGACCATATTTTGGTCCTGGGGGGGAAAATTATCCATCACAGGGACAACCTGTTGCACCTAAATCATAGCCACAGGTTTAGCATGGCCCAAATATTGTGCAACCAAGACAACCCTATGGTCCTTCTCCAGGTCAACCTAGTTATCAGGGTCAACCTGGTCCATCGGAACCATTAGGCCAGCCTTTCCCACAAGGATAACCTGGTGGTTTCCAACAATAGTTTCGACAGCCGGTTCAACCAGCTCACCAGCTGTTTCAACCTGCCCATCAGCATATTCCTTCGGTTTCGCAGCTGGTTCTACCTATTTACCCTGCTCAACAGCCTGCTCAACCTGCTCCGCAAGGTCAACCTGCTCAACCGTAGGGCGCTTACTACCCTCAAGTTTCATATCAATCGGTATATCGTGCACCCCATATTCCTTACCCTCAAAATCAACTTGTGTATCATCAACCTCAAAGCCATGCTTACATTCCACAACAAAATCCTTATGCTACTCAACAAGGACCTCAGTGGTCTACTTCGACTCAATATCCTGGTCCTCAACCCCAGTATCAACCAAATTATCCTGCTTCTAATCCTTATGATCCGAATCTTTCGAGAAAGAATGTATGGGGACAGAATCCCACTCGGACTGGGTGGAATGTACACACGGGTCCTTATCAAAGACCTCCGATGACTTTTAATACTCAATTACCGTTTCTTGCTACGGTTGAATTACCTGATGTGTCAAAGTTGACAAATGATCCTATTCTTCATAATCCATATTGGCCTCCGGTTCTGACCAAGATTCTTGGTGATTGTCCTAAATTTGAGGGTAAACCTGGCAAAGACTCCCAAACGCATGTTACGAATTACCACTTGTGGTGTTCTTCTAACTCTTGGGTTGACGATTCTATTTGGCTCCGTATTTTCCAGCGAACTCTTACTGGTGCCACTGCAAAGTGGTACATCGAGCTGTCTCGTGGAGTTTTTCAATATTTCAATTCCTTAGTTATGTCATTCCTTAAACATTTCCAGTTATCGGTCCGCTATGAGACTAGGACACACCTCCTCACTTCATTGAAATAAGACCGAGCTACTCATATCTCAGATCATATTCATGAGTGGTGGCGACGTCGTCGCATGATCAAATTTGAGATTCATGATTAGCTTCTAACTCACTGGTTCACTACCTCCTTTGTTAATAAGATCACCAAAGATAGCTATGGAGGCATGTGTAACTGAGGAATAAGCCATTGCTTACGACTAGTACCTCGATATTGTGTACTCTCAATCCGATGCTTTATATGATATCTTGCCTGATGCTCCTCGACCTAGAACTTATAAACCACTAGCGACTCCATCCGTTGATGGTATTATTGGTTCTGTATCTCAGACTTCGTAGAAGTCTCCATCTAATTCTGGGAAGTAGAAGTCTACTTCTTCCAATAATGTTGCTTCTCAACTAATTCTGAATTCTGGAAAACCCGCAGAAGTGAATGACGTTCAGGCCAATCCTATGGATAACGCTTCTAAAGGTAAGAAGAAGGGTAAAGGTAAGGCAAAAACCAATACCCTGAAACAGGATTCTCAGAAACCTCGTTCTGCTGATAGTTCTCAACGCAAACCGAAGTATCCTTGTTTAATTTGTGACGAAGAGCACTTCACCAAAGACTATCCTCGATGGTTCGAAGTGAGCTGATTACTTAAAGGCACTCAAGGAGCTCTGGTCATTCTTAAAGAACCTTTTCCTACTCAGCAAACTCAGATGGTAGAGAAACCTCAGTCCTCTACCCCATTTAGTACTCAGGATTTTATGATGAATGGTTCTGTACCCGTTTCTATTGCTACTTGATCGAAAGATTATTCTAGCTCACGTTAGGTAGTAGGGAAGGAGATCATTGATGGTCCTCCTCCTCCACCTATTTCTGGCCCTCTTGAGATTGAACGACTTAATAATGAATCCATTTTGCGACCATATTCCAAAGGTGTGCTTCGCAAGTCTTCTTATAATCCCAACGCCTGTGCCACTCAACATTACAGTATTGTTGAAGATTTGGCTTAGGCACCATCTGCAATGTCTACATTAGAATTACTTCAGAGTTGTCCATCACAAAGGAAAGCATTGTTATCCGTGATAGGTGGGGTTGATCCTACCGATACTAGCTTGCTTGCTTTCGATTTATAAAATTTCATCTTGCGATTCCCACACCAAATTGCGATCATCATTCAAGTTGGTATAAATGGTTTGAACATTCACTGGGAAGTTGTGGACAAGGGTGCATCTACCTGTGTTATGTCATCTACTTGTTGGAAAGCCATTGGTTCTCTAGCTCTCACCTCCTCACCCAATGCCCTTGAAGCATTTGATGGAAGAGAGTCTAAACCTCTTAGTGTTCTCGCTAGTTTACCTATCACATTAGAAGGGAAGACAGTCAATGTTAAGGTTGAAGTCGTTGATGCTACACTCAATTATTATCTTCTCCTTGGTTCACTCTCTTTCATGTTTTGAAATTCCTGCATGAAGGAAAGATTATTACTGTCAATCAATTGTATTTTTTCACTTCTTCTTCTGAGAACAATGTTCCATATGTGGATGAGATTCCTACTCCCTACGAGAGCGTAGGGCTAGGCCTTTTCAAGGATCCTGCCCTCATGGGTATTTTCCCTCTTCCACCACCAAATACTATTCAGGTCAACATGATTTCTCACACCGATGACCCATGGGTTATCCCTTTCCCTGAACAGATCGATTCTTTCAGAGATTCGATGCCGTTGAGTTTGATTGAAATTGATTATTGTGAACTCATCGCCGCGTCGGACACTCCGTCCCCTGATTCTGCTCCTTCGAGCATGTCTCTTGAAATTTATTCTCAATCCCCTTGGCTTGGTGATTTTGATTCACCGGATCCTTTGAAAGAAGTGTTTCCCTTCGATGAGACCATCATGGAAACCATGTCTCTTGAAGATCTCCCATGGGATGATAATCATCGTCGTTCCTCATTCCTGCCAAGTATCGAGGCCATGTCTACCTGTCTTGAGCATTTTTCTTCTCAGGTTCCTTCTCCTTCGCTTCAAACGCCTGTTCAGATCCATGAAGTTTTTTTGAAAGGTAACTTCAGTAACATTAAACAAACAATTACTATTGACATTTTCACTGGGAATCGTCGAGAACATCCATATCGGGGTCATTTGTTGTTCCGATGAAGTACAAGTCTATACTATCCTTTTTCGTGAATTCTGTGATGTCTTTGCGTGGTCCTACAAAGAAATGCCTGGCATTGATCCTAGCATCGTGGTACATGAAATTCCTACTTACCCCGGTTCGAAACCTATTCACCAGCGTCTTTGTCAGGTGCATCCGTGGAAAGCTGCTGCCATTAAAGCCGAAGTAAAAAAAAATCTCAAAGCTGGTTTCATTTATCCGATCCCATTGACAGAGTGGGTATTTAATATTTTTCATGTAGATAAGAAATAGGGCACTATACGTGTCTGCGTTGACTATCGTGATATCAATCGAGCTTGTCCCAAGGATAATTATCCTACTCCCTTCATCGATCGGATCATTGACGACTGTGCCCGGAGCGAGATTTTTTCCCTTATGGATGGTTTTTCTGGCTATAATTAGATACAAATTCTCTCGAATGATCATCACAAGACTGCCTTCATCTGTCCTTGGGGTACCTTTGCATATAAGAAGCTTCCTTTTGGTTTAAAGAATTCTGGGGCCACATTTCAGTGCACGATGTCCTATGCCTTTCATGATAATCATCACATCGTGCAACCTTATCTGGATGACCTTCTGGCTCATTCGGCTAAGCATGGGTATCACCTTGACCATCTTTGTCAGATGTTTCTTCATTGTAGACACTATAACATTCGGCTTAATCTGCACAAGTGTGTTTTCTGCGTTGATTCCGGTAGACTCTTAGGGTTTATCATGTCCAAAGACGAAATTTTCCTCGATCCTCTCAAATTTGAGGCTATTATTAATCTCCCCTCTCCTTCCTCCTTGCACCAGTTGCAGAGTTTACAAGGGAAAGCTAATTTTTTACGTTGTTTTTTACCTAACTATGCCGAACTAGCTAAAGAATTCACATGATTGTTGAAGCAGGGCGTCCCTTTCTGTTGGGATGAAATCACTCAGAAATATTTTGATGCATTGAACACATTTCTTGTCGATGCTCCTCTACTTCACCCTCCAAATTATCATCATGATTTTTACCTTTATTTAGCTGTAACTTTCAACACGATTGCCATGGTTTTCGTACAAGATGATGATGACGGTCATGAGCATGTTATTTATTACTTGTTTCGTAACCTTCTCGACCCAGAAACTCGTTATGCTCATGTTGAGAACTTAGCGTTAGTTGTAGTTCAAGAAATCCAATTTTTTCGTCATTATATTCTCTTACGCACAGTGACGGTGATGTTTTATTGAAACCCTATGATCTACATCTTGTCTCGAAAATTGTTGGGGGGGAAATAATCTAAATGGATTGTTATGCTCCAAGAGTTTGATTTGGAATTTACTGCTGCCAAGTCTAAGAAATCATTAGTTTTTGCTGATTTGCTTTGTTCTCTCCCTTCCAATTCCACTCCTTTTCGTTCTGAGGAATCCATTCCAGACGATTCGCTTTTCTTGATTAGCACCCTCGATCCTTGGTACAGTGATATCATCGTCTATCTCTAGACTTCGTCTTTTAGATCTGAGTTGATGAAGGATGCCCGTCGATGCATCCGCCATCAGTCACAACCTTATAGAATAGTTGGAGATACACTCTATCGTATTGGAGTCAATTCTATACTTCGTTGATGTTTGACTCTCGAGGAGGCTGAGAAAGCTCTGAATGAATGTCACAGTGGCGCCTATGGCGGTCACATGTCTGGTTATGCTACTCCTCAAAAAATCCTTCATGCTGGTTATTTCTGGTCTTCTATTTTCAAAGATTTCATTGTCCTGAGTCGTAAATGCCATGATTTACAGATTTACCAATGCAAGATGTGTGTGCCACCCATTCCTCTTCATCTTGTCACTAACGTTGGTCCCTCTGTGAAATGGGGCATCTATTTTATGACATGTAACCCTCACTCGACTGGGGGACATGCTTATATTATCCTAGCCGTGGACTACTTCACCAAATGGGCCGAAGCAATGCCTACACTTTCTGCCGACGGTAAGGCAGCTGCTCAGTTCATATTCAATCACATTATTTCTAGGTTTATTGTCCCGTAACCCATCGTTACTGATAATGGTTCCCATTTTCAGCATTATATGGTGGAGGAGTTGAATTCTAAGTTGGGTCTGCGTCACGACAGCTCAACGCCGTACTACCCTCAAGCTAATGGCCAAGTTGAGGTTGTGAAAAAAGTTCTTTTCACTATGCTTCAACGTATGATTGGGATCCATAAATCAAATTGGCATCTCGTGTTATTTTCTGCTCTTTGGGCATACCGAACCTTAGTTAAGAGTGCAATCAAGTTCACTCCTTTCCAGTTGGTCTATGGCCTGGAAGCTACTCTCCCGATTGAGTGTGAAATACCTTCGCTCAAGTTAGTCGTTGAATTACTGTCGAATAAGAAGAAGAGCGTCTCCTTTATTTAGAAAGGTTGGATGAAACTCACCACTTTGTCACTTTGGTTATCAAAGCACAAAAAAAGTGGGTCAAAGCTCATTTTGACCAATCAGTTTCCCCTCGTTCCTTCATTGAAGGAGATCTCATCCTCCTGTAAGACCAAGCTCATGACAAGATGGGGGCAGGAAAATTTCAACCCATGTGGCATGGGCCCTACATCGTCAAACGCATTTTGTAGAATGGGGACTATGAGCTTATTGATTACGAAGGTCATCCTCTTGAATAGCCCAGAAATGGGTTGTATCTCAAAAAATATTATGCATGAGTCATCCATGTGTAATAGGTGTACATCGGTGTCATTTTCATTTCTTGTACATGTTTTGGTTTGATGTGCTTTGTGAGCATTTTCTTGCTTATTGGGTCTTGCTTATGGTGCAGATGTCTATTAATCCTTATTTTGGTTTTGTGGATGGTGCTTCCCCAGTACCAGAATTTTTTTTTTGGCAGCCTGGGTAATTTATCATACTACTGGTGAGTTGATAGATCTGCAAGGTATTTGTCTAGGATGAGCTACAAACAATGTCACTGAATATAGCGTTGTTATTAAGCTATTAACCGAAGCAATAAACCTCGACATACACACATTGCTTGTAAATCTAGATTCATAGCTTGTCATTCTAAAACTCAATAGTCATTATTTAGTTAGAAATCCGCACATTCTGAGATTGTATTTACGTATTCATTTGCTACAAATAAATTTTGATTTTATTACATATCAGCATATTCCTATATGAATGAATACATTAACTGATACAGTGGCTAACATTGTGTTAGATGGAAATTTGCGTAATTTGTAAAATCATCATCACATGTAAAAGATCCATGCAGGAAAATAGATGTATGTGTATATATATATATACATATATATATATGTCGCATGTTTGCAGTTGTGTGCATCATAACTTCAAAAAATATATGTGTGTTTCTGTTACATCCTGAGACATCATGTCTCTCAAAATATGCAGATGAAAATAAAACCTAGGTGTCTAATCAGCATGGTGCTCATGATAACATGTCACTGCCCGTACAAGCCACCTCAGCAAGTGGTGAATTCAGCTGGGCACCCCTATAATATGCCTCTGGTAGGTGTGTGTAACATCGTCAAATTGTGCATAGTACGAGACTCCTTGGGTGATTCCCTCCAGATTACGCACTATCTCATCTTCCTCGCCGCCCTCACCTTGAGGGTCGAAATTGCGAGGGATTCACCTCGCTATCGATGACATGCATGCGGGTCTCTCTGGGTCAACATCTGCAAACACATAGATTTAATGTTAGAACACACATAGATAAAAAAATCATAATACTCATGAAAATTAAAAAATGAGTCTCACCCAAATCTTCATCCCAATCCTCTCCCTCTGGGAGTGGGAGGTCCAGATCATCAGTGAAATTTGTACTAGAGTAGGGCTATTCCTCCACAACAATTAGTTGTCGGTGGAGCCAATAGAAGAACTCTGGTCTCCAGGACATCTGTTGACCGCCCCCTGCCCTTGGCATCAGAGCTGCCCATCAGGCCATCCGTGGTTCTCTCACTAGTGGTGTTGGGACTATGACCTCATGTCGCTGGAAAATGGGTAGTCTTTCTAAGAAGAACGATACTAGAATAGATCCATAACCAAATTGCTTCAATTTGGTCTTCTTGAATTTTGTTAGCTGGTGTTTCATGTTTATTCTCATAGCCTCTACCTAGTTGTAGATGGTTGGTGCCAAGCAGTCTACAACAAGGAGAAACTGTGTCTTTGTTGCTTCGTGCAGTGCTTGTGATCCCCTGGCTCGTGTGATTGTATGTATCACTACTCTAAGTGTCAAGTTTGGGATGTTCTAGATATCAACTTTCCCACTGCCCAATCCTTTTCGTGCTCTTGGACATACCTTGTCTATCACCATGGTCATGTTTTCCATGCAAGGCAAGGTGTTGGTTAGGATTGGTGCTACTCCCCTCCGTGATAATCCTGTTATGAAATAGACGTCAGAGAATTCAATCTCAAGTTCTTGATCCCGAAGGATGAACTTCTCTTGATTTTCGTCCCATATGTCGATCAGATACTGTAATAACTCTGGTTGGGCTCAGAGACATGGCGTTAGGAAGAATTTTTTCAGACCACAATTTCTGAGAGCTTCCATGACTCTCTCATTGTCCATGGCCTCCTCTTCTTCTTCACTATGTTCTCGTTCTTTCCATTCTATGACCATTTTGCCTCTTTCTACCTGCAAAAAAATTCATATGAGTGGTATTAGCCATTTTTGAACCTTAAATTTGTGAATGATTTGAGATTGGTCTGCTGGATTGACCGCTATCATCGCTGCAATATTGCACAGTGAAATGGGTAACTATTTCTCCTAAAGAGGTAAAAAGTGAAAAGTAATTGTTTTTACCATTTTTTGGCATTTTATAACTTTTTCACAACCCTAATTAGGTTTTAAGACATATTTTTCGATTATTTTATTGTATTGTTTTCAATAAATGGGTTTTACACGTGTCTCTTGTGCAACAATAGGTTTTTATGCAATAGTGATGAAGTAACGAGTTATATTTTATACTTTTTCGGACTCGGTAAAAACAAGAAAAAGTCACTGTTGGAGTCATCTTTTCGCTCTTTTCTAACTCTCTAAAATTGAAAATATTTTTGAGACTCTTATCGTTTCGAACTCTTTAAATGGCTATGAAACGATATCTACCCAGTATAATTTTACCCCTTTTTCGGGTTGGGATAGATTATTTATGAAAAAGGAATACCTTAGCCTATCGCGACTAAGAGGTTCTCACAGACACAGTTTTTTACCTTTTCGGATCTGTGAGACTATCTACAAAAAGGGACTAATGGAGTTTTCTTTTCTGCCTTCTTTTCAAACTCTCTAAACATGAAAAGATGTCGAGTTCTCCCTTTGTTAGACTTGTTAAATAGTGATGACATCAGATCTCATCGCTATGACGTTACTCGAGTTCCTCCTTCAGGCTAGGGCTCGTAAAATATACTAGGTTGGATTTTTCCGAAGGAAAAACTTACAGTGCAAGCATATGCTATCCCCTTCAAGCTTGTTTAAAAAAATAATTGGGGTACTCACCAGAAATGGTGGGGGAAAATGGAACCAAATTTTATTTATGTTGGCAGTAGGTTGCTCTTGAACATGGCGTTTGTCTACATTTGATGTCGGGTTGGGGACATCTCACTTCGTCATTTTTTCCTCCATGGGTTTGGGTAATCTCTTTTGACCTCTCATCTGCTCTTTTCCACATCGTCACAACCTCAGATCCTTTGATGTAAAATACTGCCGAATCCAGTGTTGTGCTGCTAATATGTTCAAGAGAAGTTTACCTTTACAGTTGTCAACCATCCTCTGATTCCCTATCAGTCCTGATTCACTTTCATCATATTCCTCTATCTCATGTCGATGATGTGGGAAATATTATGGCCCACCTTCGATCACGTCACTTCCTGTCGAATTCAGGTCATTATCCAGGAATTTGATCGAGAGACTCTATTTTGGTACCTTGGAGCCTACATGCCTTAATGGCAGGTTTTTTGCATTCGATGCAAGCTCCACATCATTGGCCTTCGATCGAGTTATTTTGTGGATGTTCAATGCTAGATCACTGTTCGCATTTAGTATATTGTACCGATTGTATGTTGAGAACCATTGTCATTATTTGGTGGTTTCTCTCGTGCCTGTTAACAACTTTCATCAGTGGCTGGTAATCAAGTGATTTTCTTGCATGTTTGACTTCAGCTCATATATTCACATGCTTGAAATTGTACTTGTTCAGGTCGAGATGGAGCACAAGGCCCTGGGTTTTGTCTAATAAAATCTAGGCTGCGGATTTTTTGTGGGTTATCATGACTTATTACATGACTCTTTTGATTGGATGGTTGTGACCATACCTGAGTCTATTTATTGATTCTTACTGCTAGATGGTTGTGTCCATACCTCAAATCTTAGTTTTTATTGTACTCTATTATGGATGGCTACATCCATGCCACATGTTCATGTATCACAGATATCAGTTGTATTTGTAATTGCAGGTTTTCCGATAGCGGTGTTTGGTTCTAATGCGTTCTCATAAAGCATTTCGTCCCTCCCTCTCCCTCGGACCTCATGCTTTAGGGGGCATATGTTACATAGCATTTTGTCACTAGCCCTGCAATCCCCAACTCGCACATTGGAGGGTCATGTATATGACTTGTAAGAAGTGTCATGCCTTGCAAAGACCATCATTACATCCCTTTTGATGAGAGCAATATTCCTCCTATTGACAATTCCCTGAGCAGGATTGTAAAAAACCTTGTTTTTTCCTTGGTGTGAGTAGCCAGTTACACTCCCACGCTAAGCTAGAAAATTAACACTGAACTCATGCCAGTTGGCACTCTGTCCCAGTTAAGCACCCGCACTAAGCTATTTATGGAATTTTTAAAAAAAATAGAGGCAGAGGTTCCATTCCAACCACTTCGAGGATGAGTCATTAGGAGTGGTTGAACTGAAACAACCACGAACTCCATCCTTTCGTTAGTAGTTTCCACCTCCCTTGGAACTCTCCTAAAGGATAGGACTCCCTCCCCCTTTTTAGGGATCCCAACCTCCTCCTTCACCTCTATAAAAGAAACTATCTCTCTTCTCATCAACTAGCTGAACTTGGAGAATTGATACTATAGCTGAATAACTGTGCAGAGATTGAAGTTGCATTTGAGAAAGAGATAGAGAGAGGAGGAATCTTCAAGAGAGTTTGAGTCCATGCCCTCATCCCGTCCGAATCCCTTGACAGGCACTGAGACGCGCTTCGGCTGAACTCGGCTGGAGGAGACTGTGACGTCAAAGCATCGGTTATACCTCTTCCTTCTACTTATATATACATGACTAGCATTTGGGTTCCCGTTTTGTGTTATACTCATTTGATTTAATGCAACATGTTTATCCCTCTTTGACTGGTTAGTGATTGGAAATGAAATTATTATGTTGTATGCTTCTCTTGTATACTATGTTATGTGTAGGTATCTGAGCGTGACTGCAAGTGGATTGTAACTTTCCAAGTCAGGAGCGAGATGTCACCACCATTACAACTGCAACAACAGTGTTGAACCTAGGTAGGTTGATCTACCATGTCCTATTTCATTCTATATTTAGAAACCTACATTCTAGCATGTCCCTTTGTTTTTAGACCACCCTAGGGCTAGAGGGATATTCTTTGTCCGCAAAGAGGATTTACCTATAGAACACACCTACTATTGGCAATATGATGCAATGTGTTATCCTTGATGGAAACCTACTTGATGAAGTTGATGGCATCCTACTTGATGAGTTTATTAATGATGAAAATATGATGTATCTACAGAGCAACTCAGAAGTAGTAGAGAAAGAAATTTCAGTAAGTGCCAAAGAAATGATAAATATGATATGTCACAAAGCATACGCGGGTTTGTAAAGGTGAAGTAGCATATGTACGCGGAAAAGTACGTACCAAGTAGCGTATGCCTATTTGCGCTCTAAATTTATAAAACCAAGGGACATTACCATGGTATTGGCCCACAGTATTGAGTGTTGGATTATCTATTTGATCCCGTCCAGGAATACCATCGGAATTTGTGTGGTTTTGACTCATGGTATTGATAAAGGCTAAACCTATATAAGGAGAAGAGAATAATAGTGCAAGGTGTGCATATTTCTGGGTTTTAATGAATACTTCACTTTGAAGTATATTTGCATAGTTGAACTCTGTTCTTAGTTTATAGATCTGAATCTATGATGCACCTATGGATATAATGAAGGTTCAAGATCTCTAGATATAGAAATGATGAAGACCTGACGCAAGTCTGATGAAGAAATTGAAGAAATCTAGGTAAGTTTATAGATCTGGACTATTCTGCAAAGTTTATCTTTTATAGATCTATACGCTAGTTTGTCTTGGTAAAAGTGCGTATATACGCGGGTCCGATTAAAGAAAAGCACGTATGGCAGTCAGGGTTTCTGAAGAATAAAATGCAATGAAGTATACACAGGTTTGTCTCTGTGAAAGCGCGTATATATGCAGGTTCAGTGAAGTAAAAGTGCGTATGGAATCTAGGGTTTAGCTGAAGTGTGTGGAATGAAATGTCTGATCTGTTATGCTATTTTACTGCTATCTGTCAAGGATGTATTCATACATATCTGGGTTGTTTGAATGTTGATTGTGCTGCTAATTATATTTCTTAAAGATCAAGTTGTTGGTTTACGATTCAATGAAGGAAGAATGACTATCTAAACAGTTCTGCATGGTTGATAGATTGTCTGAACAAAAATCTGATTTCAGATCTGAATCTGAGTTTGAACACATTCTGAAAAATCAGTGTTCTCAGAAGTATATGCAGGTTGATACGAAGAGAAGCACGTATACATGCGTCTTAAGTACAGAAAAGTAGCGTATGCATTCCATATTATGCACAAAGGCATACGCAGGTTGGTAAGCAGGAAAGCGCGTATACACACGACTTCAGTGAATAAAAGTAGCGTATGATATTTGAATTAATGAATGTTCTGGGTTGAGTTTACATCTGCATATCTATTCTGAAGTCTGGGTTATCTCTGATATTCTGGTTACAGTGGTCTCACTGTTCTGTTTGAAGTATTGGGCAAAATATGTTTGTTGATAAGTGAAGGGTTGTGTTGAAGCTGTTTGATCCAGTTTGAAAATTGATGAAACGTGGTCTGCAGTGGTGCTGAGGGTCGAAGCCTTCAGTAAGGGGGTAGTAGCTCTCTTCCAGTGGTGGCTGGTAAACGAGAGCAGGGGGTTGTAGCTCCCTTCCAGGAGAGGCTGGTAAATGAGAGAAGGTTGTAGCCTTCTGCAGGTGGGTGCCTGCATGCTGGTATGAGTCTATGCCAGCACAATGCTATAAGATGTTTTCTTTATAATAAATATTGAAGACTGAGATGATGATAGCGGTGGTTTTCTCTCGAATTGGGTTTCCACCTTAAATCCTGGTGTTCATGTGTGTTGCTTATGTGTGATGATTTATTCTGTTTGTATTGCACATGTTTACTTCTTACTAAACATCTAATGAATGAATGATGCAATGATCTAAGTAAAAAAATTATCTGCATAATGAGATATCTAGTAATACGCGAGTTTCATTGAGGATATCCACGTGTATACGCGACTTGGGTTCAGTAAAGTAGCGTATGGGTTTTAGAGAAAGAAAAAGTAAAAATTTTTCAATCTGCACTAAATACTGATTCATCCCCCCCTCTCAGTATTTTTCCCAACAATTGATATCAGAGCAGGTCCTTCTACAAAAGCTTAGCCGCTAGAAGGAAGATCAAGCAAGATGAGAAATCAAGAAGGAATAGCATCTAGCAGGTCTCCGCTCTTTAATGTAAACAATTTAATCTTCTGGAAAACAAGGATGAGATCCTATCTTCAGTCTCTAGGAGCAGATGTATGGGCCATTGTTGAAGGAGGATATCAATATCCAGCCGCAGTACCAACAGATTTGACGGAAAAGAAGAATTATGAATCAAATGCAAAAGCGGTCAATGCTCTAACGGGAAGTCTGACTGAATTTGAATTTTTCAAAGTCATGCAGCTGAATACAGCAAAGGAAATATGGGACAAAATCATTCTAAGTTATGAAGGTGATGCAAAGGTAAAAAGTGCAAAACTCCAAACTCTCAGAATTGAATATGAAAATTTGAAGATGCATAGTGATGAGAGTATTGCCAATTTCTTTTTACGTCTTGATGATGTTGTAAATCGTATGAGAAATCTGGGAGAAACAATAATCGAATCTACTTTGGTTGAGAAAATTTTAAGATCTCTAACGGAAAAATTTGAGTCAAAAGTTTCTACTCTTGAAGAAAAACAGGATCTTCAAAATCTTACTGTGGTGCAACTTCATGGCATACTAACTACATATGAGATGAGAAGAGGAGGACCATCTGAAGTCAAATAAACTGTCTTTAGAGCTTCTACAAAAGGGAAAGAAGTACAAGAAGCAGAAGGATCAGGATATATCTTAGAAGAAGATGAGGTAAATTTTGTAAAGAAACTTCAACTTGGCACAGGATGGTTCAGAGGTAAGCTTCCTTTAAAATGTTTTGATTGTGGTAGAGTTGGTCATTATGCAGCTAAGTGTCCCTATAAAGAAACACCTACAAAAGGGAAGGAAGTAGCAAGAAGGAATAAGAACTGGTCTAGCACTAGAAAAAGTTACTATACTCATGAAGACAATGATGGGTTATCTGATAGTGAGGAAGAATGTGAACAAGATCTTAGACTTCTCATGGAATTTGAAAAAGAATCTAGAGAAGAAAAGGATACTTTTATGGATGCTCTAGAGGAAAATGATTTTCTTGATGAAAATAATCAACTCAAAATATGCTTAGAAGAAATTAAAATAATCATAGAGACTCTGAAAAATCAGATTGAAGAAGAGAAGAAACGCAATGAGAAATTAGAGTGTGAAGTGGTAAGTTTAAGAAAAGAACTTGAGAAAGTAAAGACTCTGAATCTTAGATTTGCTAAAGGATATGAAACCTTAGATGAGATTATCAAGGTACAACGTTCTCCTCTTATAAAGACAGGTCTTGGATATATCGGAGAATCTTCTCAGGCTTCAGCACCAAATTATCTAAAAGCAGCTACAGCTGGTTTACAACATTTTGCCACTCAGCAAGGGAATAAAGAATGTTTACAGGTAAAGCATGATCATCTCAATTCAAAGAACACTAACAGGAATATATTTCAAAGAAACACCAATCAACAGGTAAATTCAAGTAGAAGATTTCATGATCGCAGAAATTTCTTCTTCAATGGACAATGTTTCTCATGTCACAATTTTGGTCATAAAGCGGTTCAATGTGTTGCATATAAAACCATCATGACAAGAGAAGCAAGAAAGAAAAGGATTGAAATTGAAACAAAGAAGAATACCTATAACAACTTTTCTCCTCTTCTAAATGAAGTGGAATGTGCTTATTGCAATAACTTTGGCCATGAAGAATCTGAATGCAGGAGAAAAGTTCAGCCAAAGGAGCATTTTCCTTCAAACTCCAAAGTATGGAAAAATAAGGAATTACAGGTTGAAAATTGTGGCATAGCGTTATTTGCAGAAGGTGAAGAAAATCAATGGTACATTGATAGTGGATGCTCAAGACACATGACAGGAGACAAAAATAAACTTCTTGCATATAATGCTCTAGAAAAAGAAAAGAAGGTTACATTCGGAAATGATACTCCTGCGGTAATTAAGAGAAAAGGGTCTGTGTTTCTAAAAGAAAAGGTGAAAGCTAATGATATGATGTATGTGGATGGATTAAGGCATAACCTGTTAAGTGTAAGTCAAATGTATGATCAAGGAACTGAAGTTGTCTTTAGTTCAAAATAATGTGTGGTACGTGATCTTGACACAGGTAAAACAATTATAAAAGGAAAAAGAACTCCAAGCAACCTGTATGTTTTGAAGAACTGCAAAGAACAATGTTACTTGAGTAAATCTTCAGAAAACTGGATATAGCATAGAAGGTTGGGGCATCTGAGCTTCTCTCAGATCAACAAATCAAGCAGACTTAAAGCTGTTCATGATCTTCCCAATATTACTCTACCTGAAAATACCATATGCAAATCTTGCCAATTCGGTAAGCAAACTAGAGTATAATTTAATGCCAAGGAAGGATCATCAAGTAAGCCTCTTGAACTCATTCATATTGACATATGTGGACCTGTGAGGAAAAATTCACCACGTGGTGAACAATACTACATCTTATTTATTGATGATTTTTCTAGAATGTGTTGGATTGGGTTGCTTAAACACAAAGATGAAGCATTTGAGAAATTTTAGATCTTCAAGGCTCTGGTTGAAAATGAATTAGATCTAAAAATAAAATGTCTTAGATCTGATCGAGGAGGAGAATATACTTCAGATGAATTCCTTGAATTTTGTGAACAACATGGCATAAAAATACAGTTCACTGTAGCAGACACTCCACAACAAAATGGTGTAGTAGAAAGAATGAATAGAACAATTCAACAAATGGCTAGAGCTATGCTTGATGATTCTGGAACACCTGACACATTTTGGGGAGAAGCAACACATGTAGCAGTAAATATTCTTAATAAGGCACATGTTCGTGTAAATAGTGATAAAAATCCATATGAACTCTGGTATGGTAATCCTCCCACTGTGAAGCATTTTAGAGTTTTTGGAAGCAGATGCTTTATCAAAAATAATGATGAAAAACTTGGCAAGTTTGAACCCAGAGCAGATGCAGGAATACTTCTTGGTTACTCCTCTAGGAGTAGAGCATATAAATGTTACAATAAAAGACTTCGGAAGATTGTTGAATGTATTGATGTTGTTATTGATGAGTCTCCTGCAGCCCCAAAAGAAGAAAAAAAACAACAAATGAAGACGATGGTGACATATGTCCTTCTACATCAAATAGCAATGATATAGACAGTGAACCCAATGAAGAACCTGAAGATGATTTATCTGAAAAAGCTCCATCCAGATATGTTCAAAAGAATCATCCAGAATCTCAAATTTTGGGAGATAAGGGATCAAGTGTACAAACAAGAAGGACTCTTGTAGGATCTTCTAGCTATCTGGCATTTCTATCCACTATTGAACCACACAATGTCAATCAAGCTAGCAAAGATGAATGTTGGATTCAAGCCATGAATGAAGAGCTTGATCAAATTGAAAATAATCACACTTGGGAATTGGTACCAAGACCTTATGACAAAAATGTCATTGGAACTAAATGTATATTCAAAAATAAGTTAAATGAGAATGGGGATGTTATAAGAAATAAAGCCAGACTTGTTTGCAAGGGGTATGCTCAACAAGAAGGTATAGACTTTGAAGAAAATTTTTCTCCTGTAGCTAGACTTGAAGCCATAAGAATGTTTCTTGCTTTTTCAAGCTTCCAACAAATCAAAGTTTATCAAATGGATGTTAAATCTTCTTTTCTCAATGGTGACCTAGAAGAAGAAGTTTATATAGAACAACCAGAATGATTCATTTTGGGAAATGATGAAAAACTTGTTTGTACACTTAAAAAGGCTCTATATGGTCTAAAACAAGCTCCAAGGGCATGGTATTATCGTCTTGACAAATATCTTCATCAACAAGGATTTTCAAAGCGGTCAGCTGATAGCAACTTATACACAAAAACTGAAAATGATAAACTATTGATTGTGGTTGTATATGTTGATGATATCATCTTTGGAAGTAATGAAGAGTCTATGAGTCAGAAATTTGCTTCTGTTATGCAGCAAGAATTTGAAATGTCTTTACTTGGGGAACTAACATTATTTCTTGGCTTGCAAGTGCATCAAGCAATAGATGGCATATTCTTATCACAAGAAAAATATCTTAAGCAAATTATGAAGAAATATGGCATGGAAGAGTGCAAACCAGTAAGTACACCAATGATAACAGAATGTAATCTCAGTTCTCATGATGATTCTCCTAAAGTGAATCAACTAGAATAAAGATCTATGATAGGAAGTCTACTTTATCTCACTGGGACTAGACCAGACATTATGCATGCAGTTGGGATTGTTGGACGATTCCAAGCTAATCCAAAGGAGTCTCATCTTCAGGCTATCAAAATAATATTCAAATATCTACAAGGAAATCAAGACTTTGGACTATGGTATCCAAAGAATGCTGATCTTACTCTTCATTCTTACACTGATGCAAATTGGGCTGGAAATGTTGATGATCGGAAAAGCACTATTGGTGGTGCATTCTATATGGGGCCCCGGTTAGTATCTTGGTTTAGTAAGAAGAAAAACTCTATTGCCTTATCTACAACAGAAGCAGAATATGTGGCTACCGCATCAAGTTGCACTCAACTTCTTTGGATAATGCAAACCTTACAAGACTTTCAAATCAAGTGTTCACCTCCTATCTCCATTATGTGTGATAATACAAGTGCCATCAGTATCTCAAAGAATCCTGTTATGCATTCCAAGACCAAGCACATTCCCATCGAGTATCACTTCCTACGTGAACAAGTGCTTGAACAAAAGGTGAAGTTGGAGTATGTTCCCTCCAAAGAACAAGTTGCTGATATATTTACCAAACCTCTACCCAGGGAAGTGTTCGAATATCTCAGACAGAAGATGGGAGTAGTCTCTGCCATGTAGAAGATCAGATCTGCTTAAATGCAGAAGATTAAATTGGATACGTAGGTTTCCTGAAAGACAGTCACATATATACGCGAGTTTATACACAGAAAACTGCGTATGGGTGATTGCTGACAAATTTTTCTGGGTTAGCATTCTTCAGCACAATTGTGGTGTTGTTGGGTATCTCTGATGATGTTTTAGCTCTCATATTTCTGTTTCATTCTCTGATATTTGATGCAGATGCCTTGATGATTTGCTATTGAAAGTGTTCAGGATGCACAAGCTAAGGGGGAGATGAAGGAGTGAAATGGCTCAAGAACAAGTGTACAAGTTCAGGGGGAGCATTAGCATTGCTAAGAATTATGCATTGATGGCATTATGATGGTTCTGAAATATGATCTCTCTCTTGAGGTCTTTCTGGTATTTATTACAAAAAGGTCATGTTGAGACCTATGACGTAAAATTTTAATATTCAGTCATGTAAGGACATTGATCAAATTTGTAAATCCACTTGATTGGATCATTGATGTAAGTTTGAGTCCTTGGTGATAGGAAAGGTCATAGAGTCATGTACTTCATTAAAAAATATGTTTGAAGATTCAGCATGAACTCAGGGGGAGCATGGTAACTTCAGTGCACTTCAGATCTACAGAGCTCTTCTTTCTACATGCGAAGAAAATCTTGTTTTGGTTTTGATCTGCCCTTTGCCCTTGATGTCAAAGGGGGAGAGTGTCATGGTGTTTGAATAGGGGGAGAGTATCATGGTGTTCGCATAATGGTTATATTCAATGTATCTATCTATTGTGGTGATCAAACACCATCATGGTTGCCATCAAGTCCAAAGGGGGAGATTGTTGGCAATATGATGCAATGTGTTGTCCTTGATGGCAACCTACTTGATGAAGTTGATGGCATCCTACTTGATGAGTTTATTAATGATTAAAATATGATGTATCTACAGAGTAGCTCAGAAGTAGTAGAGAAATAAATTTCAGTAACTGCCAGAGAAATGATAAATATGATATGTCACAAAGAATACGTGGGTTTGTAAAGGCGAAGTAGCGTATGTACGTGGAAAAGTACGTACCAAGTAGCGTATGCCTATTTGCACTCTAAATTTATAAAACCAGGGGACATTACCATGGTATTGGCCCACAATATTGAGTGCTGGATTATCTATTTGATCCCGTCCAGGAATACCATTGGAAGTTGTGTGGTTTTGACTCATGGTATTGATAAAGGCTAAACCTATATAAGGAGAAGAGAATAATAGTGCAAGGTGTGCATATGTCTAGGTTTTAATGAATACTTCACTCTGAAGTATATCTGCATAGTTGAACTCTGTTCTTAATTGATAGATCTGAATCTATGATGCACCTATGGATATGATGAAGGTTCAAGATCTCTAGATCTAGAAATGATGAATCTCTAGGATGATCTGAAAGGAAATGATGAAGACCTGGTGCAAGTCTGATGAAAAAATTGAAGAAATCTGGGTAAGTTTATAGATCTGGACTGTTCTGCAAAGTTTATCTTTTATAGATCTATACGCTAGTTTGTCTTGGTAAAAGCACGTATACGCGGGTCTGATTAAAGAAAAGCATGTATGGCAGTCAGGGTTTCTGAAGAATAAAATGCACTGAATTATACGTAGGTTTGTCTCTGTGAAAGCGCGTATATACACAGGTTCAGTGAAGTAAAAGCGCGTATGGAATCTAGGGTTTAGCTGAAGTGTGTGGAATGAAATGTCTGATCTGTTATGCTGTTTTACTGCTATCTTTCAAGGATGTATTCATACAGATCTGGGTTGTTTGAATGTTGATTGTGCTACTAATTATGTTGCTTAAAGATCAAGTTGTTGGTTGATGATTCAATGAAGGAAGAATGACTATCTAAACAGTTTTGCATGGTTGATAGATTGTTTGAATCGAAATCTGATTTCAGATCTGAATCTGAGTTTGAACACATTCTGAAAAATTAGTGTTCTCAGAAGTATATGCAGGTTGATACGAAGAGAAGCGCATATACACGGGTCTTAAGTACAGAAAAGTAGCGTATGCATTCCATGTTATGCACAGAGGCATACGCAGGTTGGTAATAAGGAAAGCGCGTATTCACGCGACTTTAGTGAATAAAAGTAGCGTATGATATTTGAATTAATGAATGTTTTGGGTTGAGTTTACATCTGCATATCTATTCTGAAGTCTGGGTTATCTCTGATATTCTGGTTACAGTGGTCTCACTGCTCTGTTTGAAGTATTGGGCAAAATATGTTTGTTGATAAGTGAAGGGTTGTGTTGAAGCTGTTTGATCCAGTTTGAAAATTGATGAAACGTGGTTTGTAGTGGTGCTGAGGGTCGAAGCCTTCAGTAAGGGGGTTAGTAGCTCCCTTCCAGTGGTGGTTGGTAAACAAGAGCAGGGGGTTGTAGCTCCCTTCCAGGAGAGGTTGGTAAAAGAGAGAAGGTTGTAGCCTTCTGCAGGTGGGTGCCTGCGTGCTAGTATGAGTCTGCACTAGCACAATGTTGCAAGATGTTTTCTTTATAATAAATATTGAAGACTAAGACGACGACAGCGGTGGTTTTCTCCTGAATTGGGTTTCCACCTTAAATCCTGGTGTTCATGTGTGTTGCTTATGTGTGATGATTTATTCTGTTCTTACTGCACATGTTTACTGCTTACTAAACATCTAATGAATGAATGATGCAATGATCTAAGTAAAAAAACTATCGGCATAATGAGATCTCTAGTAATACACGAGTTTCATTGAGGATATCTGCGTGTATACGCGACTTGGTTTCAGTAAAGTAGCGTATGGGTTTTAGAGAAAGAAAAAGTAAAAAGTTTTCAGTCTGCACTAAATAATGATTCACCCCCCCCTCTCAGTATTTTTCCCAACACCTACATGAATCACATGAGAATCCTGTAATGATGCAATTGTATCATTGAAATTATCGAAAGAGGCTCTATGAGTTGCTTTACAAAACTTGTCCCCTCCTACCTACAAATCCCTCACTAATCCTATCCTTTTACATAACAAAGTAATCCCATATATATATAACATTACAAAACCCCTTTGATTTTTCAAACACAGGAATCAGAAAAAGAATAAAGAAGACAACCCTATCCTGACAACATGGAAAATTAATTTGCAACTAGAAATCCAAATTATCTCGAGAACCATGCGAAGTAGTTGTTGAACACACAAATTTACTGAATGCTGGGCAAGTAGATTAATATCCCTATATCTGCTCCTTTAAGTGTGGAGCCATATTCCATAAAATCTATCTTTTCACTGCCTCCATGCACTTGCCTATACCACACTTGGAGTTAGTGGGTGAATTTGCTGATCTTTTGCCTCTGAATCTGCACCCTGCTAGAATCAAATCAGATTGTAAATTATTTTGAGTTATGAAGATTTGTTGGTCAAATTTATTTTGATATGAAATCCTTAAAAGTTTATATTTATCATATACCACCATTTTGTGTTTAGTTTAATTCTAGAAATAACCGACAATTGTTTATTTAAAAAATTGGAATCTTATTGCCACCTGTGTACTATCTCCCCAAAATCTGCAATTTGATTTTTCATTGATGAATTTGTGCTTGGGAGATGGATCTTCTAGCTAGAATATGATTGAAATAATTTTAAATTGGCCATTGTCTATTAACTATCTTTGTTTTTATTACCTTTTTTTTGTTATAGTTGAGTTTTAAAACAAAAAACCCACTTTTCCATTTATAATCAGGAACTTATAACCATAGTTGGGAAACCCACTGTCCACTTTAAAACATACATAAATGCTTTAAGAAAACTTTTGGATAGAAATTGTGTGGAACGACTACAAGGAGCAATTGCGATGGTAGGAGTAATGGTGGTAGGGCCATAGAATTCTTAACCAGTAAATGGTATTTCGGAGGGGTAGGAGAGTGGTAAGATGTTTGAGAGGGGGGGGGGAGTGTGAATTAACCTCTGCTTGCCACGTAGGTGCAAGAATCGAGACAAATACCACTCATTTCAGACCTCCCGGAGTGTTAACATCAGAAATGGGAAGGGAGGGGGGGGGGGGAATTTATTTTTGGTACAACTACAACTTATTAATAGGAGCTTGTTAAAGTGAAGGAGAAAACATCGACTGCTGCGCAAGGCCTCCCTGCGTGTTTTCCAAGGTTTATATTTTCTCCCTTCGTAGCCCTCAACACTGTAGCTGCCTTAAATTGAATTTTTCTTGGAAGAGACATGGGTGAAATGTTTTTGGACACATCCAATGGAGACCCACTAGGGGTGATTGAAAGCTTTAACCAGGAATCAAAATAACAATTTGTAGCTAATCGTATCTCCTCTTGTGGGCATAGTAAGGGAATTCCCTTTACTTCCAGCCTCACGAAGTCGCTCCAAAATACACATTGCAGCATGACAGACTGATGAAATACTGTGACTCATAAGTAATGATAGGCGAGGATCCAAACTTGATACCAAGTATGGGTTATCATTAGATTTTGCACCATCTCCATGTTCATCAAGCTGAATTTATTCACCTAGGTTGATCAGCTGCGTCTGCACTGGAAGTATGGCTTCTAAATTTTTTGGTACCACTTATGATTGTTAATTCAAATCTTCCAAGAAATGCATAACACTTCTCGTGGAAGGACTCCGATCATCGAGATCAAGTATAATATCCCATAGCTTCATAAGAATAGTATTTACCATCTAACCAGAGAAGGAGACTACAAATGATGCAGTGGGTGTCGAGGCCTCTACTACAACTGCCCTCACATCGTCATCTCGATCTTTCAAACCAAAATTGATGGCGGGAAAAGTACGAAAATATATTCTTGAAGCATGTTCTGCTGAAATACAACTAAATACTTGATACCCAAAAGGCTTTAATGTCAATTTCATATTCCTGATGATTATGCATTTGAAGAAGAATGCTTAAGGTATGATAAACCAAGGAAGGGCAACATATGCTTTAGCACAGCACAAGAGCCCGGGCACAAGTCTCTTGAACATGAGTCCCAACCTGATCAGAAACATAATCCCTAAAAAATCTGAACTGAAATCTAGGTCGAATCTGTTGAGAATAGGGGTACACTGAGACATTCGTTTATCCCCAATGTTGACACCTATGCAAAACCAGAGATAGGTTATTTTTTTTTTCCCCATGATGGTAAAAAAACCTCTCTCCGATTTTCAAAATTCACCCCTCTTTGCTTGTTGTAAGTTTTTGAAGTTAATGTGTCTGATTGCAGATAATGAGCAAAAACACCCTGGGGCTTGCTACACATTTTGATTTTGCATTGGGATATATCCCACATGCACTATGCCCAAAACTCCTTTGGCATTTATAATTGCCAACTGTCCCTAATTTTTTTTACGCGTTGGGAAAAAGGGCACCCCCTTCCATGGGCTCCTTCCTCATGTGACTTGGGTGCATGCTTTGGTTCTTAGTGCTTGATCTTGTATATGTGCACTAGAGTAGGAGTTAACCCATGGTTTGGTGTGTGTCTATAAAGAGTTGGCTCTTGGCCAAAATTTTTGCCAAAAATGGGATTTAAATATATGCTTTAATATATATTCCAAACTAAAATCTTTAGCATTTGAATATGTGCTCAAGACATGCGCTCACTAACCTTGAAATATATACCCAACTTTATAGGAAAAAAAATTGTTTTCAACCTGCAATCCAAACCAATATATATAAATCAGAAACCCTAATTCCCCTATAAATATAGGTTCCTAATAGTGGCTCCACCTCGGGATGGAAACTCCTTTGGAGGTGTCGAGAATCCATAGGACTCTAAGTTTCCCAGACCGACTAATCATTGGGTTGTCCCCAAACTGTAAAAGGAAATCATATACCCTATGATCTTTTATTGAAAGCTAATTCACACTGTTAAACTGGAAAATCAAACCATGACTGCTTCGTACTAAAAAAAAATCTGAAAACTGAACTAAAACACAAGGTGAAAACAATGCTTGACCAACAAGATTATTTGCACACCAAATATCCTACTTTATTTTAGTGATGATATATCACTAAGTGAACCCTTCTCTCCAATATATCTAATCAATTAAATGACTACATGACTTATTCTTGTTCACTTTTTTGAGCAGGCTGAAAAAATAAAATGACCACTCCCATCTTAATTTCCTTTGAACATAAGTGTTCAAAATTTTCCTCAAATATTGCAACAAACCATTTATGTCATAGCATATTCCTTCTTTAAATGATTCTAAGAGGCCAGCAAAATTGTCTTGGAAAAATACTTGGTCCTAAGGATTAAAATAACAAGCTTCATCTAGGACTACTCTTTGTTCCAATTTATTATGCTCACGATCATTATTAAAGAGAATACCTAAAAATTATTCATGATTATCTGATATGGAATATTTATTGTATACCAATATGTTTTCCTCAAGAAAATCTAATATATCTTGATTGAGATTGCTAAATTCTGTCTGAAGACCATCATTTTGATGAAAAAAATTAATTTCTAACAATAAGCCTTCCTGTGAATGTAAAAAAACATCAACACTAATCTGTTCTACCTTTGTTTCTTCATGAGGAATGACTTCAGGACATAAATCAACAGTAGAAAAAAATAGAATTGATCTCTTGATCACATAAATATTGAAAGGTTGGCTGCATACTTAGAATCTGATTAATTTCTTCTTCAGTTAAAGGAGGAGGCAGTCTTTCTTTTCTTTGGATTAAACAACAATTGTTTTCTTTCTCTTGTGAAGAATGACCATGATGCTGAATATCTTCTTTAGTTTTGTATAAAGGAGCAGATGAATTATCATTTGTCTCTGAAGAGAGATAATGGGAATCTAATTTCATTTCTTGATTTATTTCATCTTCAACTAACTTCTCTTGATCATCATGAAAATTAACTTGAGAAGGAAATTCATAAAGTGCTTCTAACAGATCCTCATCATCCATACCTTCTAGATCTTCATCAATACTTTCAAGGTACTGTATGAAATCCTCCAACCGATCACAACAATTTTCCACTAATGAGAAAGATGGAGAATATTCTTTATAATTCTCATAAAATTCTTTGTGGAAATATTTTAAAGAAAACAAGCTACGAGGGTTTAAACCTTCATACAATTTTCTCACTTTTCCTTCTAATGTTTCCATGAACATCTTCATGTGGCAGACCTCATGCCATTCAACTTTCAGCTTCCATGAATGCTTGTGAAATTTGATGAGATGTAACAAGGCAATATAAACATTCTCATCTTGAAAAATAGGAATATTTATTTTCAACTTTACCTGATGCATTTTGTTTGGGAAACCTGGAATGTAATCTCTGTTCATTGGAGCATATCTCCTTGCAACTGATCCCATCTTGAGCTTGTGGAGTCGCTAGTGAATCTTTGTTTGAGTCACCAAGTGAATGGAACAACCTTCTTATGTTTAACTTCTATTCACAATTAGAAGTCAAAATTGAAACTTGAAGTGCACTAATGGAGAAAGCTCCCCAATATGGTCACCACTATGTTAGCGCTCTATAATTCTGAGGCTGAAGACAGAATCCAAAAGACAACATAAAAACCTGTTCGATCCTAGGATCTAGCCCTCCTAGACCATGAGAGGGATCTCTCTATTATATGTGGCTTTTTTTGATTGGGCATTTTAGGCTAGTCAATAGGCACATGATTTGGTTTTAAAATTGTTTGAATTGATTGGGACAACAAGGGAAATGGACCATTGCATAATGGAGTCAAAGAAACCTAATTTAATTAATCCAGGTTCTACTTGAAAGCTTACAGGGTAGGATAGTCATCGTTGTTGGTTTATTAAGATTATTGAGTGATGTGACAGAAAAGGTGAGGAAAGAGGATTGTGGCAGAGCAAATAAGAATTCTGAAACTAACCCTCTAGTAGAAAACATAGAAATTATCCAAAGCCAGAAACAGAGTGTCCTTTAAACAAATTTTGCTCTAAATTTTCTGTTGGATAATTCGTAATTTATGGATATCAAATGAATGAATGTGAGAACATAGATACGTAGTAAGAAGCACTTCACCAACATGAATCACACGAGAATCCTGTAATGCTTCAATTGTGTTACTGAAATGATCGAAAGAGGCTCTATGAGATGCTTTACAACATTTGTCCCATCCTACCTACAGATCCCTCCTTGATCCTACCCTTTTACAAAACTAAGTAATCCCATATACATAACATTACAAAACCCCTTTGATTCTTCAAACATAGGAATTAGAAAAATAATAAAGAAGACAACCCTATCTTGACAATATGGCAAATTAATTTGCAACTAGAACTCCAAATTATCTTGAGAACCATGCGTAGTAGTTGTTGAACACACAAATTTACTGAATGGTGGGCAAGTATATTAATATTCCTGTATCTTCTCTTTTAAGTGTGGAGCCATATTCTACAAAATATGTCTTTTCACTGCCTCCATGCACCTGCCTGCACCCCACTTGAAGTTAGTTGGTTAATTTCCTGATATTTTTCCTCTGAATCTGCACCCTACTAGAATCAATTCATATTGGAAATTATTTTGAGTTATGAAGATTTGCTAATCAAATCTCTTTTGATATGAAATCCTTAAAATCTGTTATTTATCATAGACTTCCATTTGGTGTTTAGCTTAATTATGGAAATAATTGGCAATTGTCTATTTAAAATTTTGGAATCTTATTGCCAGTTGTTTATTATTTCCCCAAATCTGCACTTTGATTTTTTTTTGACGAATTTGTCCTTGGGAGATGGATCTGCTAACTAGAAGATTGTTGAAAAATATTTTGAATTGGCCACTGTATGTTAACTGTCTCCGCTTTTATTACCTTTTTTTTTGCTGTAGTGGAGTTTTAAAATAGAAAACCCAATTTTCCATTTATAATCAGGAACTTATAACCATAGTGAGAAACCCACTGTCCACTTTAAAAACATACAAAAATTCTTTAATAAACCTTTTGGATAGAAATGGTGTGGAACGACTATGTGGAGAACTTGTGGCAGGAGTAATGGTGGTAGGGCCACATGATTATTAACCAAGAAATGGTATTTCGGAGGGGTAGGAGAGTGGTAAGATTTTTGAGAGGGGGGGGGGGGTGTGAATTAACCTTCACTTGACACGTGGGTGCAAGAATCGAGACCAAGACCACTTATTTCATACTTCTCGTAGTGTTAACATCAGAAAGGGGAAGGGGGGGCTGAGATTTATTTTTGGTACAACTGCAACTTATTAATCGGAGCTTGCTTCTCAGCATTTTTAGTGAGATTTCCAAGGTTTATATTTTCTCCCTTCACATCCCTCAATGTTGCAATTGCCTTAAATTGAATTTTTCTTGCAAGAGAAAATGGTGAAAACATTTTGGACGCATCCAATGGAGACCCACTAGGGGTGGTTGAAAGCTTTAACCAGGAATAAAAATAACAATTTGCAGCTAATCACAGCTCCTCCCGTGGGCATAGTAAGGGAATTCCCTTTAATTCCAGCCTCAAGAAGTTGCTCCAAAATATGCATTGCAGCATGAAATACTGATGAAATATTGTGACTCATAAATAACCATAGGCGAGGATCCAAACTTGATAGAAAGTATGGGTTATCATCGGATTTTTCACGATCTCCATGTTCATCAAGCTGAATTGCTTCACTCAGGTCGATCATATGCCTCTGCACTAGTAGTATGGCTTCTAAAGTTTTTGGTACCACTTCTGATTGTGAATACAACTCTGCGAGAAAATGCATAACAATGCTCGTGGAAGGAATCCGATCATCGAGATCAAGTAGAATATCCCATAGCTTCATAAGGATAGTATCTACCATATGACCAGAGAAGGAGACTGTAGTTGATGTAATGGGTTTCGAGGACTCTGCTAAAACTTCCCTCACATCGTCATCTCGATCTTTCAAACCAAAATTGACGGTGGGAAAAATATGAAAAAGAAATTATTGAAGCATGTCCTGCCAAACTACAACTAAATACTTGATACCCAAAAGGCTTCCATGCCGAATTTCCTATTCTTGATGATTCTGCATTTGAAGAAGAATTCGCAGGTCTCACAAACCAAGGAAGGGTGCATATTATTTAGCTCACCACTAAGAGCCTGGGCACAAGTCTCTCGAGCATGAGTCCCAACCTGATCAGAAACATAATCCCTAAAAGATCTGAGCTAAAATCTGGGCCGAATCTGCTTAGAATAGGGGTACACTCAGACATTTTTTTCTCCCTAATGGTGACACCTATGAAAAATCAGAGATAGGTCATTGTTCATTGCCCTATTCTTGTCAAAAACCACTCTCTAATTTTCAAATTCCATCTCCATATCTCCATAATAGTTGCCGCAAAATCATGCCTTAAATAGGGAAACTAAAATTTTGAAAAATGGTCTTCAGACATGTCTTCGATTATCCCTGCTCTTGAAACCTATATAAAATTGAAGAGATGTTATTTTTCTTTGCCCCATGCTGGTCAAAAAAATCTCTCGGATTTTCAAAATTCACCCATGTTTGCGTGTTGTATGCTTTTGGAGTTAATGTCTCTCATTGCGGATAATTGGCAAAAACACCTTGTGGCTTGCTACACATTTTAATTTTGCATTGGGATATATCCCACATGCGCTATGCCTAAAACTCCTTTGGTGTTTATAATTTTCGACTGTCCCTATTTTGTTTGATGCGTTGTGAAAAAGTGTGCCCCCTTTCATGGGCTCCTTCCTCATGTGACTTGGGCACATGCTTTGGTTCTTAGTGCTTGATCTTGTATATGTGCGCTGTTATCACTCTAATAATTCTAAAGTTGTTAAGTTTTTTTGGTTTTTAGTCAAAGAACATTAGAGGTAACCATAGAAAAAATTTTAAACTCTAGGATCTAGCCTTCCTAGGGTTTAGAGAGGGCTTTCTCTATAATATTTAACTTTGTTTTGATTATAAAATATTAGGCTAGTTATGATGTGCAAATTTGGTTTAGTTTGATTTGGTTTGGGTGAGAATAATCACCTAATGAGATGGATAGTAGCAGATCTGTTTTTCCATTGGGCTAAGGATTCAAATATCAAGAATGAAGGACTAGGATCAAGATCAAAAAATCAAATGTTTTTAGGGTAAGATAGACAGGTCTTTGAAGATCTTGGAAGGCAGTTTTTGTGAAGTGGTTGATCGGGATAAAGGGCAATTAAGAATCCTTTGATCTGGACAGAGAAGGTTTAGAAAGAGGTCATTCGAAAGAGGGAGAAATTAAGGGTTCCCTACTCTGGAAATCAGCAAAAAACATAGAAATGATAAATAGTTAAGACAGGGTGCTTTTAACAAATCCTATAGTAATACTCCTAGTTTATCATTCAAATTTAGAAAACTTATATGGATGCATGCAATAGAGAAAGATAAACAATGACAAGTATAAAGTACTTCACTTCAATGGCTCATCACATGAACCCTAAAATATTATGCTAGTTGAATTGACCCAGTCTGCTACTCAAAACTTGCTACAAAAAGCCTTCAAGTATAACAAATTTGACTATAGAAATCTTCAACGATTTATTCCACAATAATACTTCAAAAGATGAAGTATATATACAAAATTGTTTACAAAATATCCTAGAATGCTTCTAGGAATTATCTAAGGAAAATAAAATATCTTTACAACAAAATAATGATAGCTGCTTAACAAATCAGCAAGTTGTCCTATTTATCCAAATAAAATAGAAAAATTTTTGTGTATTAGGTGCAGCTGGCTGCCTTGGTGTCCTCTTTGCTGGCACAAATATTTTCAAGTCTATTTTGAAATATTATCTCCTTTATCTTATACTCTTTCACTCTGATAATCTCTAACTCTAATACTTTTTAACCTCTATAAATCTGTTTTACTGTTGTAATAAATTCTGTTTTGACTATGAAAAAATCAGCCAACTGTTTTATCCTTTTATCTGCAATTTGAATTTTTACAGTAAGTCAGTCAATGATTCCCAAGTTTATTCATTTGGAATTTTTATATTTTTTAGCTTCCTAAAATTCTCATCTACCTCAATATATCTGACAAATGTTGGTTTTATGACAAATAAGTGTTTTATCGCATGTTGTAGATAAAACAAGTTTTCAAAGCTTTTGTGTAAAAGCTGCCCTATTGGAATTCCTTGTCCTACTGTCTTGTTCACTTGTTATTTTTCATAATATCTAATTTTCTTGTTGTAATCCTCCTATGTCATGAGTTTATCATTTAACACCAAAATGTTATGCAAACCTTTTTTCCTCAAAATCTCAAATTTAACCATAAACTTGGTTATGGCTATATTCATGTTTCCACATTTTTCTTCAAGTTGCTTCATTAGATTCTTCTTTGAAATGACTTTCCTTATTTCAAGGATTGTTTCTATTCTATTAGTGATTTCAAGTTCTTCCAACTCTTGCTTGTTTTTGGTGTTAAGAAATTTGATCAGTTCTAGGGCCTGTTCAGGTTTGTTACCCAGTTCATCTTTTGTTTTCTGAATCTCTTCTTGGGCTGCCTTTAGAAAATATTTTTGCTCATATATTACCTAGATTGATGGCCATATATCATTGATGGCTTCAATGATTTTGTTCCATACTGATTTTTTA
The DNA here is from genome assembly GCA_034641835.2 of Pinus albicaulis. Classification (NCBI taxonomy): domain Eukaryota; kingdom Viridiplantae; phylum Streptophyta; class Pinopsida; order Pinales; family Pinaceae; genus Pinus; species Pinus albicaulis. The sequence continues at coordinate 1,406,457,065 of CM076574.1, forward strand.
TAAATGAAATTGGGTCCTGCAAGGTTAAATCCTTTTGTAATTTCTTCAATTCAACATCTAACCTGTTAGCCTTTTGTTCATGAATTTTGGCATTGATTTGGGCTAGTTTCTTGGTGTCTTCAAGATTTTCAATTACTTTCTGCAATCTGTTGATCTCATGGTTTTCAGTGTCATTTTCTCCATGGATTTGAATAGTTTACTAGCTTCATCTGAATGTTGAGCTACTGTAGTAGTTGACTCTGTAGCTGAAGTTGTGGATGATGTCACTGTCACTGCAGTAGCCAGTGCTACTTTGTGGTGCCAACTCTTCTGCCAGAGTTAAAGGCACAAATGTAGTAACCATGGGGATCAATAGTAAGTTTACGATGTAGAAATTCTTTGAAGATAATGATTAATTATCCATGAATATCCCTGGTCACATACTATTTGAACTTCATACACAACACATAATCTCTTCCACTCAACTCAACTCAGATCATCACACATGCAGAAATAAAATCAAGCGATAACACATCAAATCATCATACACATTAACACAAAGATGTATGGAAAGCTTATAGCTGAAAATCCCACAGCCTATTGTGTATATTATAATGGAGAAATCAAGGAATAAATCCCGCGCATAATACTCCTCACAAGTACTCGCATTTCTCATACGCTACCCACACCTAGCCTTCCTGCGCATGACAGTGTTACTCTGGTTCAAAACTCACCGCCAATTGCCTTGCCTCTATTGCATGTTTTTAATGCTATGGGATGGCCTCTTTATATAGATAAACCACCAGCCTGAACTGCGCAATCCTCATGGGCTTACTCCATCGATATGTGTGTTGCAAATAGCAACAGTATAGTCACAACTGATAGCTAACTCCACCCTTTCATCTACCTCTTTCACTGGTCTCCACTGAACTGATCATACACTGTAGTGAACTAATGTGTTTTTGAGTTGAATAATGAGTTACTAATTAATGAATTAAATAATATTTAATTCACTCCACTCATAAATAATTGATTAGCTAGTTAAACTAATCTCAATCAGTTCAACTAAAATAAACAGAACACAACTCCACTATCTGTCTCATTAACTCCACCAAAATTTTGCCACTGAAGTCCTAACTGAAGTCAACCATGCATGATGCCATCAAACCCTTGGGAACCACGTGATTCCTCTGTCAGATGCATGAGCCACTTCTATAGCTCGAACTGAAGTGCTCCAAGAGAGTAAACTTCTGTTTATAGTCTAAATATTATTAAGGGTAAATAATATTTGACTTCCTTATTTTAAGGAGAGGCAGTCTAAAAATAGACTTCGACCTCTTTGACCTAAAAATAGAGTCTCATCTATTTTTACCAACATGAAACATACTTCAAGAATCTCAAACTGGAATCCCCGAAACATGCTCCATATGTCTAAAAATAGACATAGTCTAAAAATAGATTTTGCGCCAGAATTCGCCTGCGGGCCCACTTAGTGAAGGCAACTTCATTTCACTAAGCTCCATCATCTTGCTGCATTTTCAAAACTCCCTCTCAGCAAGATATGGATTATATGCAACCCCTATCTCGCCTCTGTGGAATTCGAACTTTCTCCTGGTGAGTGCCTTCGTCAGGATGTCGGCATCCTGATCCTCCGTGGGAACATATGAAAGCATCATGATTCTCCGCTGAACACAATCTCTGATATGATGATACCAATCCGTGAAGCCATGCCGCCTCAACTGATCCTCCTATCTATACCATGAACCATATCCCGATGTGCCTCTAATATAGTGCAATACATGCTTGCCTACCTTCCAAAAGAGCTTGGTAGGCTTAACCATAGCTTGCGAAAGCTGGTTAACTGCATAGCATATATCGGGTCGTGTATTGACCAGATACATAAGCGACCCCACCAACTATCGATAGACAGTGGCATCCACTACCTCCGCTAAAGTAGCATCCTCCTTCCTCCAACCACCAGAAAGAGGAGTGTCAACAGGCTTGCAGCCTTGCATGTTGAACCTCTCCAGAATCTCCCGGGCATACTTGCCCTGAGAAACAAATAGTCCTCCGCTGCGCTGCCAAATCTCCAATCCCAGGAAATAATGAAGGATGCCCAAGTCCTTCATCTCAAACTCTCGTGTAAGATCCTCCTTGCATGAAAGTATCAACTGCTCATCGCCAGTCAAAATCAGATCATCTACATACAGTACGATGATCAACATCTTCCCCTCCACCACAATCTGGTACAGGTTTGGATCCGCCTCACTCTTGGAGAATCCAAGCCCGGTGAAGTAGCTGTCTATCCGAGTGTACCAAGCATGAGATGCTTGCTTCAGCCCGTACAGTGCTCTCTTGAGTCGGCACACATGTGACTCACTGCTAAAGATCTCAAAACCTTCAGGCTGCTCTATGTACACCTCCTCCTCAATAACTCCATTGAGGAACGCAGTCTTCACATCCATCTGATGAATGTGCCGCCCCATCTGCGCTGAGAGAGCAAGGATCATCTGTATGGAAGAGTACCTTGCGACAGGTGCAAAGGTCTCCTCATAGTCAATCCCCTCGATCTGTGAAAAGCCACAGGCGAAAAATCTCACCTTTTACTTCTCCACACTCCCATCAGCCGCCTGCTTCACCTTGTAGATCCATCACGAACCCACCACTGATTTCCCCACCAGTCTTGGGACAATCTCCCATGCACTATTCCTGACGATCGAATCATATTCTTCGATCATGGCATCAACCCATGTGGGTTCCTCCACAGCTTCCTCAAAAGAGGATGGCTCCGTCACAACACATTGACTCACAAGAGCCATGTATCCAATGTACCGATCCGGTGACTGTCTCTGTCTGCGCTGTGCTGTAGGTGGTCCTACAACCTTCTCTGCATCCCGAGCCAGTCGCTCAGCTTCTGTAGTGCGCATGCGCCCTCTGATGGTTGGCACTGCTTGGGTGGTTTCTTCCACCTCCTGAACCTCCTCTTGTGGCTGATCCACATCTGGAAGCTCCTCCTTAGGAACTAACAGCTCCTCATCTGCATGCAAGTGTAGTTCCCTCTCAAGCAAACACTACATGGCTTTCTCCTCCTGAAATTTTATATCCCGTCGCACAAAAATCTTGCGACTATCTGACAAATACACCCGGTAGTTGTGAGGTGTATCAGTGTACCCCACAAATATTCCAACCTCAGCAGTTGGATCCAGCTTCCTTCTCGCATCCTTCGTCACATGCATGTAGACAGGAGAACCAAAATCCGCAAATGGGAAATATCAGGCCTCTTGCCAGAATAAGCCTCCTCTGGTGTACTCATGCCAAGAACCTTGTGAGGACAACGGTTCTGCACATACACTGCTGTATTGCATGCCTCAGCCCACAAGTGAAGGGGTAGGCCCTGATCATGCAACATCGCCCGTGCAGCACCCACGATTGTTCTGTTCTTCCGCTCAGCCACCCCATTCTGCTGTGGGTTATGGGGTGCAATGAGCTCTCTCCGAATCCCTTCTGCGCTGCAGAACTCCTTGAATTCAACCGAGATGAATTCACCACCGTTATCACTCCTTAGAGCAATCACCTTCTTCCCCGACTCCTTCTCGACCAGTGCTTTAAACTCACAGAACTTCGCGAATGTATCGCTCTTCTTCTGCATGAAGAAGATCCAGCACTTTCGAGAGAAATCATCAACAAAGATCACATAATACCTCTGCTTTGCTGTCGAAGAAACTGAGAAAGGACCACACACGTTTGTGTGAACTCTCTCAAGGATCGTCGTGGCGTGACTATCCTTCTCGTGAAAGGTGGCTTTCACATACTTCCCTAAAGTACACCCCTTGCACTGATCTGACTGCGCAAGGGTGCCCTTAGGAAGCCCAGTAGAAATCTGCTGCAGAATCTTCAAAGCTCCATGGTGAAGGTGGCCTAATATCCTGTGCCACAGGTCACCCTCATCATCCCGACTCACCACTTCTCCCGCCTTGCATGCCATAGCTGCGCAGCCATCTACCTGCAACTGATAAAGGTTCTGAGTTTGAACCCCTATCTTCTGGGTCTCTCCAGTAGTCTTACTGCGCAGGAAGGCTTTTCCTTCGCTGAAGACCACATCATACCCCTTATCCTCCAACATCACTACTAAAATCAGGTTCTTCTTCAATCCAGGTACATGCATGACATCCTTCAATACAAAGGGTTTACCATACTTCCTCTGAAAGGATATGGTACTGATACCAGTCGCACTGTATCTACCATCATCGCCCATCTCGATGTGCACACCCAAATATTTGTCCTCCAGATCTGAGAACAACTCCCGATATCCCGTCATTTGAAATGACACACCGCTGTCCAAGAACCACACCGATCCCAGCACACTTGAAACCAATCATGCGATCAGTGAAAAGTCAAGTTCGAACTGTGAAGCCAAAGCTTCTCCATCTGCAGATCTTCCCGCTTGCTTGTTCTTCTTCTTCTTTGGACAATTTGTAGCATAATGTCCGTGATCATGGCAGTGAAAACACTTCACTTTCGCCATATCCAGCTTCTTTCCCTTTGCACCGGAATGAGAAGGTTTCTTACCTTTCCCTTTCTTTTCTTTGGCCACCAAAGCACAATTTTCTTCATTAGCTCCCTTTGATGAAGATCCATCTCGAGTAGTCATTCTTATCTCCTCCTGCATGAGATCCGCCCAAAGGTGCTCCCATCCGAGCAGCTTCTCCTGACCATTGACACTATCTTGATATGAGTGCCAAGCCTTCGGAAGACCAAGGAGAGCCAGGTCGACCATGTCCTCATCTTTGACAGTCACCCCCACACTTCCCAGCTCATCTCTGCACTGAGTGAACTTTGTGAGGTATTTGGCGATACTTTCGCCCTTCTCCATCTTGATGTTCCTGAGCTTATCTTTGAGCGCCAACTTCCTTTGGTCACTCTTACTCTGGAATAGATCCGTCAAAGCTTTCCACATTAAATATGGAGTAGCCTTTCCATGCAGGCTGGATACAATATGATCCTTGATGCCCTCCAACAGGATCCTTCGACATTTCGCAATCTTCTTTTGCCATGCATCGACTAAAGCTGCATCAGTGGGCTTTGGGACATCCGTATCTACGAACTCCTTTAGACCATTATCTTCTAACACTGCTTCCATGCGATCCTTCCATGCAACATAATTCGAACTGCCTTCAAGAGCATATTCGAGTCGCAAACCGTTGAAAGACATTTTCAACATCGGCACCAAGAAAACAAAACTGCTGCAAAATTTCGAATTCCACCTCAAAGCTCAGCCGCTCTAGATCTGTGAGAACAAATTATTTCTAGCACAGAGATTGACTGCAAGGGGCATTTACCAGACCTTTCACTTTCCGAAGAAAGATGAATCCGAAGGCTACCTGGCCCGCATGCAGACTCTGTCTACCGAAATAAGTTTGTAATCACTGTGATGATCAATCTGAACTTCAATAGCTCCGATACCATGTAGAAATTTGCTGAATAATGATTAATTATCCACCGAGACTATCCCGGTCACATACTATTTGAACTTCATACACAACACATAATATCTTCCACTCAGATCAACTCAGATCATCACACATGCGGAAATAAAATCAAGCGATAACACATCAAATCATCATACACATTAACACAGTATGTATGGGGAAAGCTTATAGCTGAAAACCCCGCAGCTATTGTGTATATTATAATGGAGAAATCAAGTAACAAACTCAGTATAATACTCCTCACAAGTACTCAGTACTTTCTCATACAGTTACTCACAATCTAGCTCAGTTTTGAACAGGTTACTGGTTCAAAACTCACCGCCAATTGCCTTGCCTCTATTGCGTGCTTCAATGCTATGGGATGGCCTCTTTATATAGATAAACCACCAGCCTGAACTGCACAATCCTCATGGGCTTACTCCACCTATCTGTGTGTTGCAAATAGCAACAGTATAGTCACAACTGATAGCTAACTCCACCCTTTCATCTACCTCTTTCACTGGTCTCCACTGAACTGATCATACACTATAGTGAACTGATGTGTTCTTGAGTTGAATAATGAGTTACTAATTAATGAATTAAATAATATTTAATTCACTCCACTCATAAATAATTAATTAGCTAGTTAAACTAATCTCAATCAGTTCAACTAAAATAAACAGAACACAACTCCACTATCTGTCTCATTAACTCCACCAAACTTCTGCCACTGAAGTCCTAACTGAAGTCAACCATGCATGATGCCATCAAACCCTTGGGAACCACGTGATTCCTCTGTCAGATGCATGAGCCACTTCTGTAGCTCGAACTAAAGTGCTCCAAGAGAGTAAACTATTGTTTATAGTCTAAATATTATTAAGGGTAAATAATATTTGACTTCCCTGTTTTAAGGAGAGGCAGTCTAAAAATAGACTTCGACCTCTTTGACCTAAAAAATAGAGTCTCATCTATTTTTACCAACATGACACATACTTCAAGAATCTCAAATTGGAATCCCCGAACCATGCTCCATATGTCTAAAAATAGATTTTGCGCCAGAATTCGCCTGCGGGCCCACTTCGTGAAGGCGACTTCATTTCACTAAGCTCCATCATCTTGCTGCATTTTCAACACTTGAGTCTTTGTAGTTTCACCTTCATGGACAAGCTTGTCCATTTGAATTTCCATTTCTTTTATCTGTCCCGTCAGCTGAAAATTTGAGTTCATAATGTAATCCTTCTGAGTCTGTTCTTGTAAAATTTCTTTGGCTTGAGGATGTTCAGTTGATGGAAGCTTGAGCTGTTTCCTTATTGCTGCAATGTCAGCATTCTTTTTCTTCACTAACTCCTCTACAAATTTAACATTTGCAGGATCATATCCAACTTGGATAACCAACTCTTCCAAAGACTTAATCCTAAGGTCTTTGGCATATGTGGAAGCTTTGTCAATTTTAATTTGTTCTCTCATGTTTATGATTGCATTCTGAAGTTTCTGGACACTCATAGCCTTGGTAGTCATGGTTGAATATAACATCTCTGAACATTGTCTATGAAACTCAATTTGATCTAGTTCATGAATACTGTCTATTGGCACTTCTAGATCAAGTTTCTTGTAATCTGCAACTGTCTTTGGAGTCTTAATTGTAGGCTACAACACTGACATAATCAAATTTTTATTTGAATAGTCAAAAGCTGATAAAATTATGTTTTGAATACTTGGTGTTTGTTGTAAAAAATGAGAATAAATCTCAATTTTGATTTCTTCATTCTTTTCCTTAATCTGCTTATATTTTTCCCTGATATCAAGGTCTTTTCCTTCTGCTATCTATGGGGAGGATGCCTCCATGTTCTTCTGTTTTTATATGAACTGTGTATTTGAATTTTCAGTATTTTCTTCATTTAGATTCTTCCTGGCTTGCTCATTTGTGATGAATGTAGCAGCATATGTATTTGTCATTGGGACATCTGTGTCTTCTACCTCAATAGTCACTTTCTCTGTATCCACTGGATTGATCTTAGGCTTTTTATTGTATCTTAATTTAAACCTATTTTGAGTTTTTTCTTCTCTGAATCTTTTAGTAGCTATTTCTCCTTGTTTTTCAGTTTGTAAGGTGTGACTAGTATCACCCTGTTTTACTGCTTCTATTAAGGTTTTTTTACCCATTCTGTTTGATTAGCAAACTTTTCAATCTCTGGTTTTTTCTCATGAATATAGGGTGTTAGTTTGCACTTAACCCTCATCTTACTTAATATTCCCTATGGATCATAGTTCCATGAGAAGCTTTATTTAAATATGTATTCAAGTAATTGTTTGGCTGCTATTGTTTCTGCATCTTTGTGATTACAAATAAAGGGTCCCACTTGATTCTTAAACTTAAATTGTGTTTTCTTCTTAGCTACTAGGAAGTTGATTGAATCATAATTTAAGATTTTCCTGATGTATTCCAAGGAAAAAAACCCTCATTGGTACATATTTTGGTAGTTTTTAGGATATAAGATTGGACCCAAAAACTCTAATTTCTGTGTGTTTTTCATATAAATACCAATCTCCAGTTTTAGTCTGCTCTGATAGCTATAGATCCTTCTTCATTTCATCACTGATTCTTGGTTGTTCTGTATTTTTCAACATGTTTTTGAGTGGATAAACAAATTGATTTGTAAATTCTGTATAACTGAAATATGTGGACTCTTTTCTGATCAAAGATGTCCAAAAGACGACTGAAAGTGGATTTCCTTCTATGTCAAGCTTCTGGAGGGTTATTGGAAACTTGTCTGCTTGAAAATACAAGAACATGTGGAAGAGAAAGGATGTATATCCAAATACTCTTTCTGTTGGCAATTTAACAAGCTAATCATGGATATTGTCAGCAATGTACTTAGCATAATTGAAGATAACAAAAGGAGGTTGTCATGGTGCAAAAGTAGATAGGAAACCTAGGATGGATTCATCTGTATGCTCATCTGTAAAGTATCCTAGGATGAATGACAACATGGAAATGACATGCCTAGACCCTTCTAGAAATTTTGAAGTGGAATATGGAGGGTTGATTTGAGGGATTTCAACATGTAAGGGCATGAATACTTGGAAAATCTGAAATCTTTTAGGAAAATAAAGGCCAATGTAAAAATTTGTAAGTTCTTCTATTGACAAAGGAACTGCTTTAGGATCAGGTTTGAGTTGCAACATATGGTTTATTGACTCAGCAGTAATTGTAAACAAAACTTCTTTGTTTGCATTTACTATTTCTCTTTTTTCAGGTACATAATATTTTTGACATAACCTAACAACCTCTTGGCATGAATTATTCATTGGAACAACATATTTGGGTAGATTTGACTCCCAAATTTGGATTTCTTTAGCCTGATCTAGTGACCATTCAAAACTGCAGCAGTGGATGTCTAACAAGTTGAATTCTACCACTGGGTCTGCTATCCTAGAATCCACATCTGCTAAAGGTGTGTGTTCAATGTCTACAACAGGAGGTTGTAGAAGATTTACCACAATTGTAGTCTTGGGAAGACATAGCTGGATTTGATTTTGGCATTTTTAGGATTTTAGGACTATTGAAACTCTGTTTTTTAGGCTTTCTGGTTTCTTCTGTAAGGTTAAATGGTTTACAAAAGTATTCTTGATTTTGATAGAGGTTCTTGGAAGAAAATGGGTACAAATTGTTCTTTCTTTGGATTTATCTTTCAATTTCAATCTTCAAAAATTTGTTTTAGACTCTCACTGGTTATGAAATAAGTAACAGGGGTTCTTAGGCCTTTTTAATGGATAATTGGGTTAAAAATTGTATGAAATAGGGTGCAGAGGGTTGGGTTACTTGTAGAATATTTCTGGGATTTAATTAAAGTTTTATATAGTTTGCAAAAGCTAATTAAACTCAGTATTTTCCTTTAAAACTGAACGCAGTATAAAACAGGGTTTTATCAAAATTTTGATAGGGTTTTGACTCTTTTTGGGTCTTTTTTTGGGCAACTAAAATCTTTCTTGGATTGAATAGGCTTTCAATTTATTCAATTCTTTTAGCAAATTCCTTTAAAATATGATAACCGGTTTGATTTTGTCGGGAAATACCTGTTTACATAGGTATTTTGTCTTTGGAAATACATTCTGAGGCATTTGGATTGGTATCTGGTATATTTTTAGGTCTCTGAAAGCAATACAAGACCTTTCAGCAATATTCAACACCAAATGCGGGTTTTTCACTGGTTCTGGGCTTGAAAACAAAGCACATGCTTAGTTCTCTGAGTCGGGAGGACCAATACAGTCCAAAAATGTATAAAAAGGGATCAATGATGCTTTTCGGAGTTTACTTGGCATTTTAGGTTTAAAATGACCTGCAATTAATGGAAGTCACATCAAGGAAACTGGTGGTTTTCGGGCTTCGAAGGCGAAAAAACATGAGTGGTTATCGCGTTGGATTAAGGTGCTAAGTGGTTTTAGGTGGATTAGATGCGATCCAATAGAACTGGCCCACGTGGAGGAGAGAGGAAAGGGCGAAAAAACCCATTTCACATGGAAAGGAAAGTGTTATGTTAGTGCAACTTTATTTGCGATATGGCCAGGTGATCGTTAGATTTTGGGAGGAGCAATGCGAATGGTTATGATTGGATGTGGAGTTGCTCGGAATTCGGAGTGGGGTCCACGGTTTGTTAATGTGGCGGGATAGGTCTTAAACCTTATAAATATGTATTTATAAAGTTAAAACTTTATACTATTTGATTGGTGGAGGGGGATAAATGCTTTTATGTTTTCAACTAAAACATTAACAAATGTTTCGATAATATTGGCGTGGGTATTATTATATGGTAAATAAACAGTTTAACAAGTGTTTAAAGACCATAGGGGGGGATATGTATAATATTGATATGTTTAAACCTATGGGGAAAAGGGCGGGTTTATTTTCGGCACATGGGATATATAACCATAGGTTAATCTTAAAATAGTGGGTTTTGGGGTATTTATATCTAATGGATTTAATAAATACTAGAAGGATTGTTTAATATAAGGATATAATAATATAAGTTATAAATTAATATGAAATGGAGATTTATTGTATGAAATGGATTAAAATACATAATTTAAACCAAGTAAAGTGTAAAATATGCCATTTAGCATAATTTGTTCCATTTTAGTTCTTTACACATGAACTTAGGATAAAATGCATTTTATAGGTTTTTGAATGTTTGAAAATGAAATTAATTAAGTAGGGTTTTTACTTTCACTAAGCAAAAAGGTGTTTTACTTAGGAAAATGGATCATAGCTTTGGAAAAGGGTGAATATGCTGAAGAAATGGGTTTTATGTAGGGAATTCAATATTTTTAACCAATCAGTTATCGAGCCTTGGGTCTGGTCCCAACAGAAGTCAGAGAAATGCTCTAAGCCTCTTTAACTGAAGAGTTTGAATACTGGATCATTGTGGGGGATGGGAAATTAGTAATTTTTGCCCGATGGTGCTTTATTACATGTCTTTCAAAACTACTTTCTACCTACCCATCACTATTTCTAACATTTTTTACTTCATTTTCATGGGTGTGTTTAAGCTTGCAACCCTAAATCCATTTTACTTTTTTTAAAGCATAAAAACTATCTAATTCTAACCTTATTTCATCCGAGGGCTCAGATTAAACTGTTGAGATCCTCATTTATTCTCTAACTATCTACTGATTTTTCAAGTTTAAACTGTTTGACATATCTTTATTTTCTATCTAAAACATAAAATTCAAAGCATGAAAAGTTAAGATTAAACTATTTAACTGATCATGGATTATGGCATTTATTGACAATCTGCACATAATCATTATTTTGCAATAAAAGTAAATAGTAGTGGCATTTTGACTTGCTCACTTTCATGTCTTATTTTATCTCTTTTTCTCTTTTGCGGTTCATTTTTTATTATTTTATGATCTTTCTTTTCTAAGTCCTTTGATCTTTCTTTTAGGACTTTTACCCTCTTTTCATTTTTTATTATTTTCAAATATAGGAAAACAACTTGCAGAAAGAAAGGTATGTGCATATTTACAAGACTATAAAAGTAAATTCAAAATTTATGAACCCTATTATTATAGGACCTTAACAGTGGCTCCACATGGGGATGGCATTTCCTGGTGAAATTTCAAGAACTTTAAGACTAGGAGCCTTTGAATTTTTGACCGTGATGACCTTGTAAGTATCTTCTGATCTCTGCAATTATTCATACTTATGATATTTTACCTCTCAAAGCTTAGGGCCTTCTCTTCAGGCTTCAAATTTGTTAGGAAAATATCCAATCCAATCTAAAATATTCAATGTATATGTACAATGATCAAATTAAATGAAACTAACTGTCTTTTATCTCTGAGGAGTAGTAGTGCTTCAACATTCTGCCATTAATTGGTCCATCTAGCATATCTGATCCATCCATTTCTTTTAGAAAGAAAGCATTATTACCTCTATAACTATAAATAACATAAGATCATTTCCATAGAAAATCAAATTTTCCATGTTTACCTTTATCTTCTCTTCTCGAATCCCATTTTAACACTTTGTCTCCAATGTAAAAATCTTCTTTACTCTTTTTGTCAAAAATTTTCTTTACTTTATCTTGGATAACTTGAGACTTGATATAAACCTCTTCTCTTGTTTTTTGCAAGTTAATTGTTTGGTTAATTATTATTTGAATGTCATTTGTCTCAACTTGTAATTCTTGGATAGTTTTCATCACTGGTACTCCTAAGGAAGATGGAAAAACAACATCCATCCCATATACAAGCTGGTAGGGGGACGTACCAATAATGTTTTTGGTAGTAAGTCTATTTTCCCATAAGGCATTGACTAACTTCCTATTCCAAGTCTTTTTGTTATCTTCTAGTAACTTTTTGATGATGTTTACAAGGCTTTTATTTGAAGATTTAGCAAGGCCATTACCTTGAGGTTAATATGTAGTAGAATGGCCTAGGGTAATGTGGTACTTATGGAAAAAATCAACCATCATTTTGGATTTGAATGCTGCTGCATTGTCAGTAATGATATTTTATGGGCATCCAAATATTGAAAGTATGTTGTTTTCTAAAAAGGAGATAATGACACTATCTGTGGCTTGCCTAGTAGGTATGGCTTCAATCCACTTGGTAAAATAGTCAATGGCTGTCAGAATCCACTTATGTTGGGCTGATGATGGAGGGTGAATTTCACCAATGAAGTCGAGACCCCATTGTTGAAAGTGCATTTCTATTGATATTGGTTTTAATGGCAGGGGTAGCAGTTTCCTTTTACCTTCAAAAATTTGACACTTATGACAGGATGTCACATACTTTTTGACATCAACAAACAAGGTAGGCCAGTAAAAAACAACTCTTAGAATTTTTTCTGTAGTAGTCTTCCGGTAGATATGTCCTCCACAATCACCTACATGAAATTCTTCTAATATTTTGTCAACTTCCTTTTTTAGCAAACAATTTAATAAAATTCCACTATAATCTTTCCAAAAAATTACATTATCTAATATACAAAATCTTATTGCCTTTTGTTTTAAGAATCTAGCTTTTTTTCTTGATAATCCAGGAGGAGCTTGTAAGTTTAGTAATACAAATATGATATTTGTATACCATGGTGATTCTAAAAAGGCTTCACTGATCTCTGGAGTCGCCATCTCTTCCTGATCATCAACTTGGGCAATAAAATTTATGTCTAGGGCATGAAAATTTGATTCAGCCATGAGTTTGGCTAAACCTTGACCTTTGATAAGTTTAGTGGGTTTTATCTCTATGTCATATTCTATAAATGTGGAAATCCACTTGCCTCTTCTACCATCAGGACCATCTTGAGTTAGAATGTCTTTTACTACTACATTTGGGACATAGGCAATGATGTGAGAATAAATAATGTACACTCTGAAATATTTAATGGCCTTTACTAAATCTAGGGCTTGTTTCTCCATGATATTGTATTTCAAAGTGGAATCTCTAAGGGTTCTTCTAAAGAAAGATATGGGCTGCTCATAGCCCTGGTCATTTTTTTCTGAGGTAAAACTACAACAATGGTGTGCTCTGAAGCGAATGAAAAAAATGATGAAATCCTTTTTAAAGTCAGGACTTATAAGGACTGGGGTTTTAGTTAAGGCCTGCTTGATGGACTCAAATGACTGCTTGGCCTCAATATTCCATCTAAGAACTAAATCCTTTTTTAGCATGTTATTGAGTTCTCTAATTATTTTAGCTAAGTTGGAAATGAATCTTCTTAAAAAGTTAATTTTACCTAAAAAGGCTTGTAACTCTTTTATGTTTCTTGGAGGGTTGATGTTAAGAATTGCTTCTATTATGGCAGGGTCTATTCTAATTACTTCCTTATATATTATGTGTCCTAGTAACTTTCCTTATTCTAATCCAAATAAGCTTTTCTTAGGGTTTAAGGAGATGCCAAAATTTATGCATTTAATGAAGACTTGTCTAAGATGATCCAAATGTTCATAATCAGTCTTAGAAAATACAGTAATGTCATCTAAGTAAATAACTAAGAAGTCATGAATTTCCTTTGCAAAGGCTATATCCATAGCTCTTTGAAAGGTAGCCCTTGCATTCATTAAACCAAAAGGCATTTTAACATACATAAAAGTGCCCCAAGGAGTAGTAAAAGTTTTTTTGGCTTGATCCTCTAGTTGGACTAAAATCTGGTTGTATCCTGAAAATCCATCTAAAAGTGAAATCCTAGAAGAACCAACTACCCTTTGTAAAATATGATCCATTTTTGGTAAAGGATAATTATCTTTCGAGGAGAATTTGTTTAGATTCCTAAAATCAACACATAATCTAAGCTCTCCTGTATTTTTTCTGGTTGGAACAAGATTAGAAACCCAATCAAAATATATGATTGGTGCAATTATCTGTGCATCGTACATTCATTTTACCTCTTTTTCAATCAAAGGCATCAAAATAGGGTTGATCCTTCTTAACTTTTATTAAAAGGTTTTTGGTCATCTTTTATAGGGATTTTATGCTAAATTATGTTGGTGTCATAGGATTTAAGGTCCTCATAACTCCAAGAAAAAACATCTTGAAATTCCTTGAAAAGAGCAATATATTTTTCTTTTTCTTATTGAGGTAAGTTTTTGGAAAGTTTGATCATTTTGGGTTTTAACTATGTACCAATGTTACATTCCTCAATATCAGATCTAAGTGGCTCCATTTTGGGTTTTCTAGCTACATCATTTGAGTCAAATAAATCTTCTAAAGGAGTTAAACCTTTTGGTAAGAAATTATCTTTGAGATTTAATATATCAGATTCATCATCAATTATCTCATCAATTTCAACTTTCTCTAAGTTATCTATATCTGATTGACTAAATTTAGTTGGTCTAGAAAACTTTACATTATTTACATCTATGTTGTTCAAATCAATTTCACTATCTAAATAATGCTCTAATGTATAGCCTGTGTCTATTTTACAGTTATGAAATTCACCTTCATTGTTCATAAATTTGTAAATCTGTTCATCTTGTGAAAAAATTTGCCAATATTTGAGGTTGTCAGGAATTATTGGTCTGTGTTTGGCTTCAAAAGTATATTTTTGATTGGGTTGGAATGGTAAATTATAGGTACTAGAAAAGGTTTCTATATAGTGAGCTTGTATATTTTGTTTTTTTGGTATGGAAACAAATTTACATTCCAAAAAATCATCAGTCAAATATAGCACAGTTTCTCTATATCAGCCTAATCTAGGATTGTAAACAGAATACACTCCATTTATTTCTTTTATGATCAAGTCTGAATCTCCCATGATTAATATTCTTTTGCCTCCTAAGTTTCTGATAATCTGGAGTTCTAAAATGAGGGCTTCATACTCAGCCATATTGTTGGTGCATTTGAAATTTAGTCTGAAAGCGTAGCCTTCTGAATGATTAGTTTCCATATTAGTTATCCAAACTCCTGCTCCTGCTCCTAACTTATTTACTGATCCATCAAAATCTAAATGCCATAAAGATTCATGAAATATATTATCATTGTTCTATGTTTTCTTTTTCTCTTTTAGTTCATTTTTTATTTCATTAGTTTCAGGGTTACATAAGATGAATGAATCAAGGTCCGTAGGTGTAGTATAAATTGGGTAATTTATTTATCTTTCAGCACTACTCACCATATATTTCATCAATGTTTCCCTATAAATTTTCTTGGTTGACTAAAAACTGATATAGTAGCATATGACATGTCCAATTGTAGAGATCCTTGTAATTTTGCTTTGCATGAGCAAGATAATAACATTCCATATTTTGGTGGGATATCAACTACTACAATGTCCATGCATATAATTTTACCAAGATATTGAACTAATGTTACACACAAATCTTTAATTAAACCTAGGCATTTAACTTTTATTGAGTCAAATAAAAATAAATATTTGTAGGGCCTTGTTATGTCTAAGTTCAGGGTTTCCATTATAGCATTAGGCATAAAATTATGTGAAGCCCCTGAATATAACATTGCATTGTGTAGAATTTTGTCATGAATAGTTAAACTAATGTAAAATGGTGGAACTGCACCATCTTGATGTTTTCAATTGACATCTGGGCCAAAAATTAACTCTGGTTGATCATCATTTAAGTTCACAGAGTCTTCTCCATCATTCATGTTTAATGTTTCAGTGATTGTTGTTTTATACAAATCATGTTTTACCAATTCTGCTAAAGGAATTGGTATTTTTAACTTTTCATTTTCAGCTTATATATTGAATGAAGGTTTTGATTTACTTAGTTGGATTAATTCTTCCTTAGTAACTATAGTTTGAGTAGGTTTGTCTTGTTTTTCTACAGTTATCTTTTCATTTTCAATGGTTTTAACATTTTTAGTTTGAGTTTCTTGTGTTTTACTGCTTTTTGTTTTCTTTTCAGGAATGGTTTGTGAAGTAGTAGATGTTTTTTCAGATTTTGAATTATCAGAAGTTCTTTTTGCAGTGGCAGCTTTTGGATCTATTGATTTTGGATCAACAGTGGGTGTTTTAGGATCTGAGTTTGTTGTTTTAGCAGAATTAAGTGCTTTTGCAGTAGCAGATTTTTGTGAATATTTTGTAGGTTGAGCAACTTCATCTGTTATATCAACAATCTTTGGGCTGGGTGAAATTTTGGGGTTGGAAATTTTTTGGGCAGAACTAGAGTTTTGCTTATTTTCCCTAGGGAGAATTTGCAGAAATTTTATAGTGGGGGCTTCTACTATTTTCTTATTTTGTGTTTGAGTATTATTCTTAGTAGAAGGATCTGTGCTTTTCTTGTTTCTAAGGTTATATTGACTGTGTATTTCATTTATAGCAAAATCATAACCTTGTTTATAGTCAAATGATTCACCTGAATCTAATTGAAGTTGTTGAAGTTCAAATAACTCTTGGTCTTCATGTGTGAGAAATATAGTTTTATTATCATCTATTCCCATTAGATTTATGGTATCCTCATCATCATCATTTTTTTGAGAACTCTCAGCATAGTTCTCTTGAAAGGGAGGTATTGTTGTCTGATTAGGGGTTGGTTCTTTTGATTTTCCTGAATTTATATTTTTCCTGAAGTTGGGATTTCTAATTTGTTGTTGATTATCCCATTGAGGTCTCCTTTCTATGTTGTCTAATATATCCATCATTCTCTATAAATTCTTAGCTAATTGATCTATTTTTGTGTTTGAATTGGAGGGTTATTCTTTCATAGTTACTCTCCTCTCATTCTTTAATCTAGCTTTTTTAGCTAAAATATTTCCTTCTACACCAACAACATCTGTTTGGATTGTTCCTAAGGTTTCTGCATTTCTTTCCCTCAGCTGATAGGCCATGTTTGTGTCAAATCCATTAGGGAATTTGAGTAGGACAGAATCAAGAGTGGCTTTAAGATTTGCAGGAATGGAATTTTAAACACTGTTATATCTAGTGTAGTAGTCTTGGACTGACTCATTGGGAGCTCTTTTCATTGCATCAAATTCAGATAATATTTGGAATGGATTTTTCTTCTTTTCCCATTTATTTAAAAATAATCTATGAAAAATTTCTAAATCAGCTATACTACCAGCATTAAGTCCTTTAAACCATTTCTTAACTTCTCTAGTTAATGTTTGTGCAAAGAGCCTCATTTGTACATCTGAATCATCTATCTCATGAAGCTCAAAGTAATCTGTCATTTTATTTATATGCTGTTGGGTAGTGTAATGTGTATTTGCATCAAATTGGGGGAATTTACTCTGGTAATCCTGAGGCATGTCATGTAACTGCCCTGGAAGGACTAGAGGAGCATACCTAGCAGCCATGGCTTGAATTCTAGGTTGGATAGGAGGTAGAATGGAAGTACTTGGGGCATAACTTGAAGTGCTAGCTGATGTAGTAAAAGATGTAACTAATGAAACTGGAATATAATATGGTGCACTAGAAAAAGTGGTGGATGAACTAAAAGATGAGGTTGAGGTGCTAGGAAATGAAACTGGAATATATAAATAACTACTAGGAAATGATAATGATGTATTTGTATAAGGTAAACTAGTGGGTGAAGTGGATAGTGGAAATAATATTCTAGGTTGTAAGGGTAGTCTAGAGATAAATGGATTTGTAGATTGAATGGTAGTGGAAACTATAGATGATGTAGTAGTAAAAATACATGAATCTACAGATGGTATTATGGTGGTATCTAAATGATAAACTAAAGGTTTAGATGTATATTATAACAATTGAGATAATTCAATGGCTTCATCTATCTCTTTAAGAATAGTAGCATTTATTTCTTCAAGTTTATCTTGAGTTTTAAATATCTTTAATTCAAAATCTGCTACAATATTTTCCTGCTTTGTTTTCAATAAATGAAATAAAAACAGGATCTAAAACAACACTTTTTAAATCAATTTCTAATTTAATTCTGAATAAAGAATGTTTAAATTTCAAATCAAACTCTATATCTTGCAAGCTTACTAAATCTTTGGGAAATGAATTGGATCTAATTAAAGAAACTTCTGCACCTAAATCTTCTGTTTGTTTATTCTTTTATCCAATTTGGTCTGGATTGTCTACTATAACAGTAGGTTTAGGATCCGGGTTAGACCTGGTATAGTAAATTTTTCTAGAAGCCAGAATTATAATTTTTGATACTTCATAACTTATAAAGTAGTCTTAAAGTAAAAGGATGATAAAAATGATTTCCTTTAAAGATTAATTTTATGACTAAGGATTGGTTAGTTCCCCAGTGGAGACGCTAGTATGTTATGACTCTAATAATTCTAAATTTGTAAATATTTTTGGTTTTTAGTCAAAGAACATTAGAGGTAACAACAAACCAAATTTTAAACTCTAGGATCTAGCCTTCCTAGGGTTCATAGAGGGCTCTCTCTATAAGATTTAACTTTGTTTTGATTATAAAATATTAGGATAGTTATGATGTGAAAATTTGGTTTGGTTTGGTTTGGTTTGGGTGAGAATAATCACTTAATGAGATGGATAGTAGCAGATCTATTTGTCTATTGGGATAAGGAGTCAAATATCAAGCATGCAGGACTAGGATCAAGATAAAAAAGTCAAATGTTTTTAGGGCAAGATAGACAGGTCTTTGAAGATCTTGGAAGGTAGTTTTTGTGAAGTGGTTGATTGGGATAAATGGAAATTAAGAATCCTTTGATCCAGACAGAGAAGATTTAGACAGAGGTCATTTGAAAGAGGGAGAAATTAAGGGTTCCCTACTCTAGAAATCAACAGAAAACATAGAAATGATAAATAGTTAAGACAGGGTGCTTTTAACAAATCTCGTAGTAATACTCCTAGTTTATCATTCAAATTTAGAAAACATATATGGATGCATGTAACAGAGAAAGATAAACAATGAAAAGTATAAAGTACTTCACTTCAATGGCTCATCACAAGAATCCTGAAATATTATGCTAGTTGAATTGACCTATTCTGCTGCTCAAAACTTGCTACAAAAGCCTTCAAGTATAACAAATTTGACTATAGAAATCTTCAGAGATTTATTCCAAAATAATACTTCAAAAGATGAAGTATATATACAAAAGTGTTTGAAAAATATCCTAGAATGCTTCTAGGAATTATCTAAGGAAAATAAAATATCTTTACAACAAAATAGTGACAGTTGCTTAACAAATCAACAAGCTGTCCTATTTATCCAAATAAAATAGAAAACTGTTTATGGATTATGTGCAGCTAGCTGCCTTGGTGTCCTTTTTGGTGGCACAGATATTTTCAAATATGTTTTGAATATTATCTTCTTTATCTTTTACTCCTTCACTTTGATACTCTTTAACTCTGACACTCTTTAACCTCTGTAAAAATGTCTTACTACTATAATAAATTCTATTTTGACTATGAAAAAATCATCCAACTGTTTTATCCTTTTATCTACAGTTTGAATTTTTACAAAAAGTCAGTCAATGATTCCCAAGTTTCTTCATTTGGAATTTTTATCCTTTTTAGCTTCCTAAAATTCTCATCTGCCTCAGTATATCTGACAAATGTTGGTTTTATGACAAATAAGTGTTTTATCTCATGTTGTAGATAAAACAACTCTTTAAAGCTTCTATGTAAAAGCTTCCCTGTGGGAATTCCTTGTCCTAATGTCTTGTTCACTTGTTCTTTTGCATAATCTCTGATTTTATTGTTGTAATCCTCCTATGGCTTGAGTTTATCATTTAACACCAAAATGTTAGGCAAACGTTTTTGCCTCAAAATCTCAAATTTAACCATAAACTTGGTTATGGCTATATTCATGTTTCCACATTTTTCTTCAAGTTTATTCATTAGATTCTTCTTTGAAATGAATTTCATTATTTCAAGGATTGTTTCTATTCTATCACTGATTTCAAGTTCTTCCAACTCTTGCTTATTTTTGGTGTTAAGAAATTTGATCAGTTCTAGGGCCTGTTCAGGTTTGTTACCCAGTTCATCTTTTTCTTTTTGAATCTCTTCTTGGGCTGCCTTTAGCAAATCCTTTTGCTCATATATTACCTGGATTGATGGCCATATATCATTGATGGCTTCAATGATTTTGTTACATAACTGATTTCTTATAAATGATATTGGCTCCTGCAAGGTTAAATCCTTTTGTAATTTCTTCAATTCAACATCTAACCTGTTAGCCTTTTATTCATGAATTTTGGCATTGATTTTGGCTAGTTTCTTGGTGTCTTCAATATTTTCAATTAATTTATGAAATATACTGATCTCATTGGTTTTCAATGTCATTTCCTCCATGGATTTGACTAGTTTACTAGCCTCATCTGAATGTTGAGCTGCTGTAGTAGATGACTATGTTGCTGAAGTTGTGGATGATGTCAGTGGTAGTGTAGTAGCCAGTGGTACTTTGGGTGCCAACTCTTCTGCCAGAGTTGAAGCCATAACTGTAGTAACCATGGGGATCACAATAGGAGTTTCTTGAGTCTTTGTAGTTTCACCTTCATGGACAAGCTTGTCCATTTGAATTTCCATTTCTTTTATCTATCCTGTCAACTGAAAAATAAAGCTCATCATGTCATCCTTTTGAGTCTGTTCTTGTACAATTTCTTTGGCTTGAGGATGTTCAGTTGATGGAAGCTTGAGCTATTTCCTTAATGCTGCAATGTTAGCATTATTTTTCTTCACTAACTCTTCTGCAACTTTAACATTTGCAGGATCATATCCAACTTGGATAACTAGCTCTTCCAAAGACTCAATCTTAAGGTCTTTGTCATATGAGGAAGCTTTATAAATTTTCATTTGTTCTCTCATGTTTATGATTGTATTCTGAAGTTTCTGGACACTCATAGCCTTGGTAGTCATGGTTGAATATAACATCTCTGAACTTTGTCTATGAAACTCTATTTGATATAGTTCATGAATACTGTCTGTTGGCACTTCTAGATAAAGTTTCTTGTAATCTACAACTGTCTTTGGAGTCTTAAATGTAGGCTGCAACACTGACATAATAAACTTTTTATTTGAATAGTCAAAAGATGATAAAAGTTTGTTCTGAATACTTGGTGTTTGTTGTAAAAACTGAGAATAAATTTTAGTTTTGATTTCTTCATTCTTTGCCTTAATCTACTTATATTTTTCACTGATATCAAGGTCTTTTTCTTCTGCTGTCTGTGAGGAGGATGCCTCCATGTTCTTCTGTTTTTCTATGACTTGTGTATTTGAATTATCAGTATTTTCTCCATTTAGATTCTCCGTGGCTTGCTCATTTGTGATGACTGTAGAAGTATATGTATTTTCCACTGGGACATTTGTGTCTTCTACCTCAATAGTCACTTTCGCTGTATCCACTGGATTGATCTTAGGCTTTTTATTGTATCTTAATTTAAACCTAGTTTGATTTGTTGTCTTAGCAGTGTAAGTAATTTCTTCTCTAACTCTTTTAGTAGTTTTTTCTCCTTGATTTCCAGTTTATAAGGTGTGACTAGTATCACCCTGTTTTACTGCTTCTATTAAGGTCTTTTCTACCCATTCTATTTGATTAGAAAAATTTTGAATCTCTAGTTTTTTCTCATGAATATAGGGTGTTATTTTGTGCTTAACCCTCATCTTACTTAATATTCCCTGTGGATCATAGTTCCATGTGAAGCTTTCTTCAAATCTATATTCAAGTAACTATTTGGCTGTTACTGTTTCTGCATCTCTTTGTTTACAAATAAAGGGTCCCACTTGATTCTTCAAATTAAATTGTGTTTTCTTCTTAGCTGCTAGGAAGTTGATTGAATCAGAATTTAATATTTACCTGATGTATTCCAAGGAAAAAACCCTCATTGGTACATATTGGGTAGTTTGTAGGGTAGAAGATTGGACCCAAAAAAACTGATTTCTGTGTGTTTTTCATATAAATACCAATCTCCAGTTTTAGTCTGCTCTAATAGCTGTACAATATTTTTCATTTCATCACTGATTCTTGGTTGTTCTATATTTTTCAACATGTTTTTCAGTGGATGAATAAACTGATCTGTAAAATCTGTATAACTAAACTCCGTGGACTCTTTTCTGATCAAATATGTCCAAAAGATGACTAAAAATGGATTTCCTTCTATGTCAAGCTTTTGGAGGGTTATTGGAAACTTGCCTACTTGAAAATACAAGAACATATGGAAGAGAAAGGATGTATATCCAAATACCCCTTCTGTTGGAAATTTAACAAGCTAATCATGGATATTGTCATCAATGTACTCAACATAATTGAAGATAACAGAAGGAGGTTGTCCCGGTGAAAAAGTAGATATGAAACGTAGGATGGATTCATCTGTATGCTCATATGTAAAGTATCCTAGGATGAATGAAAACATGGAAATGACATGCCTAGACCCTTCTGGAAATTTTGAAGTGGAATATGGAGGGTTTATTTGAGGGATTTCAACATGTAAGGGCATGAATACTTGGAAAATATGAAATATTTTGGGAAAATCAAGGCCAATGTACAACTTTGTAAGTGCTTCTATTGACAAAGGAACTGCTTTAGGATCAGGTTTGAGTTGCAACATCTCGTTTATTGACTCATCAGTAATTGTAAACTGAAATTCTTTGTTTGCATTTACTATTGCTCTTTTTTCAGGTACATAATAGTTCTGACATAACCTAAAAACCTCTGGGCATGAATGAGTAATTAGAACAACATATTTGGGTAGGTTTGACTCCCAAATTTAGATTTTTTCAGCTTAATCTAGTGACTTTTCAAAACTCCAGCAGTGGATGTCTAACAAGTTGAATTCTACCACTAGGTATACTATCCTATAATCCACTTCTGCTAAAGGTGTGTGTTCAATGTCTACAATAGGAGGTTGTAGAGGATTTACCACAATTGTAGTCTTGGAGGACATAGCTGGATTGGATTTTGGCATTTTTAGGCTTTTAGGACTACTGAAACTCTGTTTTTAGGCTTTCTGATTTCTTCTGTAATATTAAATGGTTTAAAAAAGTATTCTTGATTTTGACAGAGGTTCTGGGAAGAAAATGGGTACAACTTGTTCTTTCTTTGAATATATCTTTCAATTTCAGTCTTCAGAAATGTGTTTCAGACTCTCACTGGTTATGAAATAAGAAACAAGGGTTCTTAGGCCTTTTTAATGGAAAATTGGGCTAAAAATTGTATGAAATCGGGTGCAGAGGGTTCGGTTACTTGCAGAGGAATTCTGGGCTTTACTTAGAGTTTTATATAGTTTGCAAAAACTAAATAAACTCAATATTTTCCTTTAAAACTGAATGCAGTATAAAACAGGGTTTTATCAAAATTTTGACAGGTTTTTTACTCTTTTTGGGTCTTTTTTTGGGCAACTAAAAGCTTTCTTGGATTGAACAGGCTCTTACTTTATTCAATTATTTTAGAAAATTCGTTTCAAATATGATAACAGGTTTGATTTTCTCGGGAAATACCTGTTTACGGAGGTATTTGTTCTTTGGAAATATGTTTTGAGGCGTTTGGATTGGTATCTAGTATCTTTTCAGGTCTCTGGAAGCAATAAGAGACATTTCAATAATCTTCAACAGAAAATGCGGGTTTTTCACTAGTTTTGGGCTTGAAAACAAAGCACATGCTTAGTTCTTTGAGTCGGGAGGACCAATACAGTCAAAAAATGCAGAAAAAGGGATCAGTGATGTTTTTCAGAGTTTATTTTGCATTTTATGTTTAAACTGGCTTGCAATTAATGGCGGTCACATTGGGAAAATTGGTGGTTTTTGGGCTTTTAAGGCGAAAAACCACGAGTGGTTATCATTTTGGATTAAGGTGGTAAGTGGTTTTTTATGGGTCAGATGTGATCCAATAGAAATGGGCAATGTGGAGGAAAGAGGAAAGGGTGAAACAACCCATTTCGCATGGAAATGAAAGTGTTATGTTCGCACAACTTTATTTGCAATATGGCCAGGTGATCGTCAGATTTGGGAGGAGCAATGTGAACGGTTAAGATTGGATGTAGAGTTGCTTGGCATTCAGAGTGGGGTCCACGGTTTGTTAATGCATCGGGATAGGTTTTAAACCTTGTAAATATGTATTTATAAAGTTAAAACTTTATACTATTTGATTGGAGGAGGATAAATAGCACTATAACAACTAAGCATTAACAAATGGTATTTGTCTCGCTAAATGACTTATTATGGTAAATAAACCTTTTAACAGTGTTTAAAGACCAATCGGTTGGATATTTATAATACGTATGTTTAAACCTATGAGAAAAAAAAGAGGCGGGAGGTTGTGTTTTTAGCTACATGGGATATATAACCATAGGTTAAAATTAAAATAGATTGGTTTTAGGTATTTATATCTAATGGATTTAATAAATATTTGGAAGGATTGTTTAATATAAGGATCATCTATAAGTTAAAGTAATGTGAAGTACCTTAAATGATTAATATTGTATGAAATGGATTAAAATACATAGTATTTAAACTAAGAAAAGTGTAAAATAGACGATATAGCATACTTTTGTCCCATTTTTTATTTTTTACACATAGACTTAGGATAAAATGCATTTTATGGGTTTTGAGTGTTTTTGAATGGAGATGAAATTAATTATTTAGCGTTTTTACTTTTACTAAGCAAAAAATGGTATTTTACTTAGGAAAAGGGATCATGATCATGGATGAGGGTGAAAATGCTGATGAAAATGGGTTTTATGTAGGAGATCCAATATTTTTAACCAATCAGTTATCGAGCCTTGGGTCTGGTCCCAATAGAAGTCAGAGAAATTCTCTAAGCCTCTTTAACTGAATGTTTAGAATACTGAATCATTGTGGGGGAGGGGAAATTAGTAATTTTTTCCCAATGATGCTTTATTACATGTCTTGCACAACTGCTTTCTACTGCCATCACTATTTCTAACATTTTGCATGTTTCATGGGTGCATTTAAACACTTCTAAATCATTTACTTTTTTAAAGCATAAAAACTATCTAATTCTAACCTTATTTCATTTGAGGGCTCAGATTAAACTGTTGAGATCCTCATTTATTCTCTAACTATCTACTGATTTGTCAAGTTTAAATTGTTTGACATATATTTATTTTATATCCAAAACATAAAATTCAAAGCATGAAAAGTTAAGATTAAACTATTTAACTGATCATGGATTATGGCATTTATTGATAATCTGCACATAATCGTTATTTTGCAGTAAAAGTAAATAGTACTAGAATTTTGACTTGCTCACTTTCATGTCTTATTTTATCTCTTTTTCTCTTTTGGGGTTCATTTTTTATTCTTTTTTTATCTTTCTTTGCAAGTCCTTTGATCTTTATTTTAGGACTTTTACCCTCTTTTCATTTTTTATTATTTTCAAGTATGGGAAAACAACTTGTAGAAAGCAAGGTATGTGCATATTTACAAGACTATCAAAGTCAATTCAAAATTTATGAACCCTATTATTATAGGACCCTAACATGCGCTAGAGTAGGAGTTAACCCATGGTTTGGCATGTGTCTATAAAGAGTTGGCTCTTGGCCAACATTTTTGCCAAAAAATGTATTGAATTATATGCTTTAATATATAGCATAAACTAAAATCTTTAGCATTTGAATATGTGCTCAAGACATGTGCCCACTAACCTTGAAATATGTACCCAACTTTGCAGGATAAAACATTGTTTTCGACATGCAATCCAAACCAATATATATAATTCAGCAACCTTGATTCCCCTATAAATATAGGGTCCTAATAGTGCCTCCACCGGGGATGGTAGCTCCTTTGGAGGTCTCAAGAATCCAAAGAAATCTGAGTTTCATAGACCGAATGATCATTGGGTTTTCCCCAGAGTGTAAAATGAAATCTTGTACCTTGTGATATTTTATTGAAATCCAATTCACATTGTCAAAATGGAAAATCAAATCATGACTACTTCGCACTGAAAATAAAATCTGAAAACTGAACTAAAACATAAGCTGAAAACAATGCTTGACCATCAAGCTTATTTGCACACCAACTATCCTACTCTACTTTAGTGACGATATATACACGAAGTGAACTCTTCTCTCTGATATAGCCAATCAAGTAAATGACTACATGACTGATTCTTATTCACTTTTTTGAGCAGGCTGAAAAAATAAAATGACCACTCCCATCTTAATTGCCGTTGAACATAAGTGTTCAAATTTTTCCTCAAATCTTGCAAAAAACCATTAATGTCATAGCATATTCGTTCTTTAAATTATTCTAAGAGGCCAACAAAATGATCTTGGAAAAATACTTGGTCCTGAGGATTCAAATAACAACCTTCATCTAGGACTACTCTTTGTTCCAATTTATTATGTTCACGATCATTCTCAAAGAGAATATCTAAACATTCTTCATGATTATTTGATATGGCATCTTCATTGTACGCCAATATGTTTTCCTCAAGAAAATCTAATATATCTTGATTGAGATTGCTAAATTCTGTCTGAAGATCATCATTTTGATGAACAAAATTAATTTCTAACAATAAGCCTTCTTGTGAATGTAAAACAACATCAACATCAATCTGTTCTACATTTGTTTATTCATGAGGAACGACTTCAGTACATAAATCAACAGTAGAACAAATATAATTGATCTCCTGATCACATAAAGATTGAGAGGCTGGCTAAATACTTAGAATCTGATTAATTTCTTCTTTAGTTAAAGGAGGAGGTTGTCTTTGTTTTCTTTGGATTAAACAACAATTTTTTTCTTTCTCTCGTGAAAATTAACCATGATGTTGAATATCTTCTTTATTTTTATACAAAGTGGCAAATAAATTATAATTTGTCTTCGAAGAGAGATCATGGGAATCTACTTTCATTTCTTGATTGATTTCATCTTCAGCTAACTTCTCTTGATCATCGTTGGGTCAATTTACTTTGTAAACTAATGCAAGTATTTTTATCAATCCGGGCTAGTGGAAATTAGAAGCATCCCCAAAGCATATGGGTTTCAGTTATGATCAATTTACAAGATGGTTTATCAATGACTAGGGAAATTCATATTACAAATATAAATCTAACTTAAATAATTTCTAAATTCAAGTGTCCAATCAGAAGCAGAAGAATCTCTTAAGTTAAGAGATTTGTTTGTCCTTCTCTAACAAGATTACCTCATCAATTAGAAATAACAAACTACTAATTGAACAATAGATTAAGATACATGAAGCAATAATTGAAGAGGCTCTTCACTGAAGAGGACCTATTTTTCCTTCATCATAGATTCATTTATCAGTAATGCTATTGTTAGAGACAGGATTTCAGAAAAGCATGAAAAAGCATGAAAAGATGAATTCTAAATGAAGATCTTAATTAGATAGAAAGAATGTTTAAATTAAACATTTGTTTTTCCTTTCATATGAAAAAAAATAATGATCATTAGATTCATCAATACTCATAAATAATCAACATAAAAAAGTTAAGCATAAGAAAACTAATTCAGAAATTGCAACTACAAATAAATTAGGAAGTGCACTTAGCTTAGTGTGGGGGCCCTCCACCCTTTCCTTACACACTGAAGGTGTTTTCAGATATTTAAAACTTCAACCAATCATCCAGCATATAACAACAGCAAATAGAATAGACCATATCTTCAACTATGTCTCCAAAGTCTTAGAAATAATAATGTTAAGTCATACAAATTCTACATATCAATGCCTTCAAATTTTGAGGCTTAAATAGATAAATTATATAACAAATTCATCTAAAATAGATCATATAGTAATTAATATCTTTATCTTATCCAATTAAGTTGAATTCATCCATCAGATCCGTAAAAATCTAGAAAATCCCAAAAAATAAGAATTTTGACCTAGCTTCTAGGGATCCTCCATAAAGACAGGTCCTATTTGACCGCCTTTGACTGGGCCTATTAAAGCTTGGTTTGACTATACCAACAGGTGTACACTTAATATTAGTTCCCAAGCCTTCTAGAAATATATCCAGCTCAAGCCCAAGTACCCTACAAATATGCAAACCATGAGGCCATTACGGGAATTTATGATGACGTCGAAAAATGCCCTTAAATTTCAATTTTTACAAAAACTTCTAATAATTGAAAATCATAATTTAAATACATGTATATGCATTTTTTGGTCAAAATAAGGTGGATATTATGGTGTATATATGGATAGTATGGCAAATAAGATGTATTTAATAAACAAAAAGTGATAAAAAATGCGGGCCAACATCTTCCCCAAGCTAATGTTCAAGCATGTCCTCATGATTGCTTTTTCCTTTTTTCCTTTTTGACCTCCATTCCTGATCCCGAGAATTCCTGCTATGCTACATATAGAAGAGAATTCATATCTTTCCATTTTTCTTCCTTGTAAATTGAGGTCTTGAACTTCTGTTTCTGATATCTGGCCTTCCAAGAAATTTTCTCCCGAAGCCACCTGAATGCTTGTGTATAAAGAAGATTGTCTTTGGTTTTAAACTTTCCCATTTCTTCACCTATATTCTCATTTTATTTAACCAATTTTTCATTTTTTGTCTTATAGGTTTCATTTTCTTCTTTCAGGTGCCTTTCCATGATTCTACTTACCTCTAGGCTATTAGTTAACTCTCTGATCCTGCTAAGGTTTTTGTCTTCATCCTCTGTATTTTTAGAAACTGAAGTAGCTTCAACCTCATTATTTTCAAAATAAGAATCTCTGTCAACAGGATTTTTATAAACTTCTCGTTGCAACCTCTTAAGGATTTCATTGGCTTGTTTAGTTAAAGGAAATGTCTCTATGTCTTGCACTTTTGGTTCTACTGAATTCCTCTTTTTCTGTCTCCTAGAAATGGTCAAAAATGATGTTTCCTTGTCTACCATAATTGTTTCCTACTGTTTCTTTGACCTAGTTTTAGGATAGAGAGGTGAATGCACAATATTTCTTGTTTCCTGCATTGGTTTGAGTTTATTTTCAGTGAATTTCTCTACAAACTTATTTTCAATCATGAAATATTCCCAAACCATTCCCTTAGTTTTCAACTGCTAATCCACAAGGATTTTTATGAGTCCCTGGTGATAAATTTGGGCTTCTTTGGGTTTGGTCTCAGATTTTACACTTTCAATCATCTTCATCAAGTTTTTATAAAAGAAATAGGGAAAATTGATCCTGATATATCCTTTAATATGATGTAGTAACCTAATGTGATATAAGTGTACTGCACTATGTCCGTTATCACAGGTGAAAAACTTTTGAATTATCAAAACTAGCTCAACCCAAGATTCATTGAACCACTCCCTTGGAATCCCCTTTGACCTATCAAAAGAACTCTTTCTGTTCTTATCCAAGAAGAAGGTCCAGCCCTTGTCTTTGAAATGCAATCCCTTGTGGTATAGTTCACCTGATGGTGGAAACTCTAAAGCTTCAGAAATAGATTATGGAGTTAAAGGAATATGTAAACTACCCACCATAGTTTCATCATGTTTGCAATTTTTATAAACACCCTTATGATATCTTCATTGTGCCCTTTGAATTTTGAAGAAAGCCTATTAAGCCTGATTGATAAAGTTTTTCAATTGTTTCCCTACTCCAATGTTCAATTTGAAAATATTTGGGATTTTTTATTGATGTGATATTGTTTGAAAACCATTTGATTTCAAGTACTATATGTTATCAAAGTAATAAGGCTTACCTTTGTTTGTTGCTCTTGCCAAGTAATTGAAATCAATCCTCTATTTTCCTTTGGAAGAATGTGAGCTTACTGCTTGAAATAAACACAAGATTTGATATAGAGAGGTTTAAGAAAACATAAAAAAATCATGTTTCTATTATCCTACTCTCTATTTGATTCTCTGTCTCTTTTAAAAGAATAACAATCGTTTGCCTCTATTTTGTAAAAAAATTTCTTGTTTGACTCTGTAAAAAAACGAATTTTTTTTTATACAGTAGTGTCTTGTGACCTTTCGATTCCATACAAAATTATTTTCCTAAGGCAAAGCATTATGTATCTAATATAAGCTCAGTGTTCATGCAAGAGAATAGCTCAATTATTTCATCAAAAATCTCATAATGAGTTCACTTTTTTCCTTCAAAATTCACTAGACTCTGCCCTCTGCTCTGCAAAAATACAAAAACATGTTGACTGTGCCTTTTAAGCCAATCTTTCTCCACAAAACCTGATTACAATTATTCTACTGAGTGTGAAAATGAAATTAATCTACTATACAACCCAATTAAAATGAATTCACTGTGCAATTCAAACCAAAACTCTCCATTCTCTGTTTTCATTAATTTTAAAATAGAAGACTGTGCACAAGGACGTTTTCAAGTTTACTTGTCTTTGCAATGATCCTCATGATTTTCTGCTATGTTCCTCATGATTTTCCTTCTAGTTTAATTGAGGTCTCTTTGTTTCAATCAGTGCCAATCTTATAAAAATCTTCACTCAATATCTTATCATTTACTCATTTAATCAACAAAATATTTATTGTCGACTGATGGCAGAGCGTTTATGAGTGGTGCCAAAGACAAAATGTACGACAATGACAAGTTTTAAAGATCATAATAGAAGAACTCCTCTTATAAATCTCAGTTTATTTAACAGCCCCGATATTTATTCATGTGAATCATCGTTGTTTTAAACAACAAAATATGAATTTGCTTCTTACCTTATTCTTCACGGGTTTTTTTCCTCTTGATAGCATGGTTGCTTGACAAATTTGCTGGATTTGTTGGCTTGAAACTTCAGTCAATTCCCCTTATCGCTTCGTTCTTCTCATTGCTATATTTCTTGCATTCTTTGTTGCATTATATTTCTTCTATTCTCCTCACAACTTCTCCCTTGTCTTCTCTCTTGTTTATTTGTTTTTCACAGAGTTGCAAACATGGATGCGTGTTTTGATTGCATGCCTTCCTTCTCTCACTGAGCCTTCAAAAGGCGATGACTGTGAAAAACACAGTGTATATCAGTTGCTTTAGGTCTTAGAAATGGTGGAGGTTCTCTCAATAGTTTACATAGTGTTGTAATATGGCATTTGAATTTTTTTTGACCGTTCATCAACCACCGCTTGACCGGTGCATGTGTGGCTTACCCTTGACTGTCATGCTGACTCCGGTGTACATTTCTTCCTCTGATTCACTTATTACGCAGTCCCTTTCATGTTTTTCTTTCATGATTTGTGTTGATGAATATTTATACTTCCATCCTCAATTGAAATGCATCATACCCTATTGCGTATGCGCCATCATATTTTCATTTCATTGCTTGTATTTACATCACTGTATGCCATCATTTCTTTGTTCCTCCTTTGTTGTATGTATCATTGTCTCATCATAGTTTTGTCCATATACATATAACATTGTCATGCACTGTTTGTCATAGCATAATACTTTAGGTTATTTTGCATTCCATTTTTTTCATTAAGGATTGTGCTCTTGCTTAATTACCTTAGCTTATAACCATTTATGATTTCGCTTTTTGCATTTTTTTTTGTTGTTTGAAATAGTTGCGCTATCATATGATTTTAGAATTTAGGTTTGATCTTGTATTTAATTTTTAAAATTGACCAATGAAATGGTCATATTTTAAAATTAAATATTTATAATGACACTAACCTCTTGTTTTCTTATTGTAGGTCCAACAAAGGTTTAATGTTAAGCCTTTTGTTTATGATTCTTGTGTTTAGAAAAATAGGGTAGGATATGGTATGGATAGATTATGGAATGTTTTATTAAGTGATTAGGATAGTGGTATAGATATGGATAAAATAGGGCTAAGAATCATAGGTGATGCAAAATGTAGGTGATGAAATTGTAGGTGATAAAAATGCATAAATAGTACTAAATTAGCTTTACAATTCTAGAATATTTTCACAAAAAAATTGAAATTTTAATATCAATTTTTTTTTACTTACTGTACTTGTATTCCCTCAAACCATTTGATGTTCATGATGGTCGACATTGTGTTTGTTATCACGATGAATCTTTTATACTATGTGAGACTTTATTTATGCTTTGCATCTGATTTAATTTGGAATGATGTTGTCCAGGTCCCTTCTACAGGTTAAACTTTGACATTTCAGGTCCCTTTTTACATGATCTTCATTTGATGTAGCTTAGGTCCCTTCTGACATTTTGTATTTTCAGGTCCCTTCTGGCATAATTTGCAGTAATGTTTGAAAATTTATTCTTTCGTAATGATACAGGTCCATTTCTAAATATGTTGAATGATGTACCATATTTCGTCTTTAATTCAGTTGTTGAAACTATTTTCATAGTTTTTTATTACACACCTTCCCCCAAGCTGATGATAAGACTTTTCCTCAAGTATGACATGTCTTGGAGGGTATATATGCAAAAATCATAGTAAACTAAAATGAAAACAAAAAGAAAATTCATATTGGCCAAACAAGTTTGTTTTCCGATATGAATTCGAGTTTGTATTATGTCAGTTTATTGGATTTTCACAACCAAACTCTTTTATTATTTTTTTATATATTTTCTATTTTCTATTTTTATTATCTATTTATTTATGATTCTTATTCTTCTTCTAGAATTATGGGAGGCATATTGCCATGTTGTCCCATTAGTTCCAGATCTGAATCTATTGAATTTTTCTTAGAAAATCCTTTTTATTTATAGGCTTGTTGTAAAATTTAATCCTATCTCCATTAACGACAAACAAAACAGATGCTTCATCAATTGTTTTTATCTTGATAGCTCCATTGTTAAAGATTTATTCAATCTCATATGGCCCAAGCCAATGAGACGTAAAATTTTCTTTGAAATCTTTGAACTTGGAGTCGAACAAGAGTGCTCAATCTCCTTTCTGAAACACTTTATTCTTTATGAATCGATCATGCCATTTTATCCTTTGTTCTTGCATAAAATATGTGTGCTCTACTGCTTGTTGTCGTATCTCATCTAGTTGATTTAATTCCATAATTCTTTGTTGTTGTGCCTCAGATAATTCCATCCCCAATTTTGTTTCTAGCTTGAATGTATGTATTTGAAATTCTATGGGTAATAGGACTTCTTTTCCATAAACTAACTGATATGGACTAAACCCAGTTGTGTTTTTCCATGTTATCCTATATGCCCATAGTGCATCTCTTAATTTTTCTAACCATTCCTTTCTATTCATTTGTACAGTCCTTATCATAATGTTCTATAGGACTTTGTTTGTTGATTCTACTTGTCCGTTTGATTGAGGGTGATACAGAGTTGATTTTTGTGTTTGATCTTGTATTTCTCTATAAGATCGCGAACAAGTTTTGATGTGAATTGTGTGCCTTGGTTAGTTACTATCTGTCTCGAAACTCCATACCTTACAAATATCTCTTCAAATAGAAAATACACAACAATATGTTCTGTTTCCCATGCTACTGTGTTTGCCCCCACCCACTTAGTTACATAATCTGTACATACGAATATGTACTTCTTTCCATTTGATGGAGGGTTGATTAGTCCCACGAAATCTAAAGCCCACTAATCAAATGGTTCAATCAGTACTTGTGGCCTTAATGTCATTTCATCTGATGCCATTGGTCTACCAATTCTTTGGCAGTTGTCACATCTCTTCACATAGGATTTGGAGTCTTTGAAGATGGCTGGCCAGTAGTAGCCAAGTTTCATCACTTTGTATGTTGTCCGCTTATCTACAAAATGACCACCACAGGGTTCGTCGTGACATGCTTTAAAAATTTCAATAATCTCATCTTCTCTAACACATTTTCTAATCATTAGATTAGCACCAGTATAAAATAGATCTCCATTGAGCCAACTATATCTAGCACTTTCTCTAATTATTCTTCTTTTCTGTTTATGTGTAATGAGATGGTAGGATGGAAGATGATAAATAGTCAGCTATATTTGCAAACCATGGAGTTTTGACATGTATAGCAAATAGATGTTCATATGGAAAATTATCTAATACTAGATTTGGATCACCAGGTGAATGTAGTCTTGATAGAAAGTCTGCAACTTGATTATCTTTGCCTGGTCGATCTTGTATAGTAATATTAAATTCTTACATTAATAACATCCATCTAGTTATTCTACCATTTGTGATTGATTTTTTCATTAAATATTTTATGGCGGAATGATCCGTGTGGATGTAAACTTCATAACCAGTTATATAATGTTGAAATTTATTAACTGCATGTACTAAAGCTAACATTTCTTTTTCTGTAACAGTGTAGTTCAATTCTGCTGGTGTTAAGTTTTTGCTTATGAAATATATGGCATAATTAAACTGATTCTCTTTTTTCCAAGTGATGCTCCAATAGCTGTATCAGATGCATTAGTTGAAATGTGAAATGGCAAAGACCAATTAGGTCCTCGAATAATGGGTGCAATTGACAATTTTTATTTTAATTTTTCAAATGCATTTTGACAATTATTTGTCCGTTGGAATTCCACATATTTCGTAAGTAACTTGAATAATGGAAATGCTAATTTACTGAAATTTTCAATAAATATCCTATAGTAGCCTGCATAACCGAAGAAACTTCTAGCTTCTTTTTGTGTTGTGGGTGGTGTTAAATTCACAATGAATTGAATTTTTGTTGGGTCCACCTTAATTCCCGAAGAAGAAATATAGTGTCCCAACACTATCCCCTCAGTTAACATCATGAAACATTTTTCATTACTGAGTGATAGATTTGTCTCTATGCATATTTTTAACACTTTTTCAAGATTTTATAAACAATCATCATATGTTGTACCATACACAGTGAAATCATCCATCTAAATTTATACACACTCATGGATCAAATCAACAAAGATTGCAAGAACTACTTTCTGAAAAGTAGCAAGTGCATTACATAAACCAAAGGGTAATACATTGTATGCATATGTTCCCAATGGGAATGTGAATGTTGTCTTATCTTGATCTTCCAATGCTATCTTTATCTGATTATATCCGCTAAATCCATCCAGAAATGAAAATAATTTATTTCCAGCTAATGAATCTAACACTTGATAAATAAATGGTAAAGGAAAATTATCTTTTAATGTAGCTTTATTGAGCTCTCTGTAATCCACAAAAATTCTCCATTTTCCATTTTTATTAGGTACTACAACTAAGGGTGAAACCCATTGACTATATGGAATAGGATAGATAAATCCGAATTGTAATAATTTCTGTAATTCTTCTTTCACTATTTCCTTCATCGTGGGGTTCATCCTTCTTTGTGGTTTTATTACAGGTTTAATTTGATCATCAGTTTAAATGTGATGGATACATGTTTTTGGATGAATTCCCTGCATGTCTGTGTAATCCCAGGCAAAAGATTTTTTTTTGTAACAATGTTATTAGATTTTCTTCTTGTGATGATTGTAAGTTATTACCATTATTCAAATGTCTCTCAGGATTGGTCTCAATGATTTTTCTGTTTGAATTGGTAATTGAATTCACAGGAAAAATGCTTTCGAATTTATTTTGCAATGATTGTATAGTGAAATTATTCTGAAAACATTCATTTAAAAGATACTAGCAGCTTCATATTGATTTACTCTAAGCTGCTCTAAAATATTTAATTTTGAGATGAAAAGATCTAATAAGTCCTCATTTTCTTCCTCCTCTCTAAAATTATAAACTTGATTAAGCCTAAAAACAAATGAAGCTCTTGTGGTTCCTCTCCATCAAGCCATGATAATAAAGAAGGATATTGAGCAGGAGGATATAATGTAACATGTTTTCTTTCATCTCCATGTGCAATAATCATACTTCCTGACTTGCATCCAATGTAAGCATCTGTAGTGGCTAACCATGGTTTGCATAAAATTAAGGGATGCCCTCCTAATTTTTTTTTGTCTGCAAAATCAAGAAGTCTACAGGATACTCCCTTGAATCCAGTGATACAATGATATCTTCCAATATATCTTCTGGTACAACTTTATATCTAACTGCAAGTTCTAAAACTGTAGTAGTAGGTCTAATGTTGTTCAGATTCAAATGTTTCATAGTCTCTGTAGTCATAACATTGATAGCTTCTCCCAAGTTTATTAAATTATTTGGCACTGAATTTTTTTTAATGAAAATGGTAACAATAGGAATTCCTCGATCAACATATTTTTCAATGGTTGTGTTTATAGACATGAGACTAGATAGACTTCCAATTACCTAGATTATAGGTGAATCCTTCTTTCTTCTGCCAGATTTATTAATGCATAATTCCTTTATTATTTTTGCATATACCAGGATATCCTTAATTTCCTGCAACAAAGGAATTTTGACATATGTGTTCTTCAATTCATCTAGAATATTAAATTCAGGAAAAGATATTGGAATATTCTATTGGACCAATCTCTCTGGATATGGTGGAGTTTGTGTCATAATAGATTTACCTTTCTGAATTTGCTTTTCTGGTTGAGATTGTTGACTTTGTTTTCCTTGTTCAATTTGTTCTTCAATTATCGGAGGAAAACCTTTCTGTAACACCTTCCCAGACCTTAGGTGGACATATTGTATGGGAAGAATTGAATAAGTAGGATAATATGTTGCCTATTCCACATGATATGCTGGTATATCCACCTTGTTACTTGGATTAGCTATTGGCTGAACTAGAAATTGTGTTGGTCTAGGAGGTGGTTGGTTAGTGGGCAGCTAAAGTTGTTGCGGTTGAGTTAGCATTGGTTGGTTTTGAGGTGGATATGGCATTGGTTGATGTTGCTGGAATTGTTGGTATTAAGGAAATGGTTGTGGAGGGTATGGTTGCTGATATTGATATTGTTGAGGATACATATGATGTGGTGGTTGGTTTCCATGACCATATCCCCTCCAACCTTGTGCAGGTTGGTTTTGATATTGTTGTGGTGGCCAAGCTTGCCATGGCATTGGTGTATTCCATGTATTTTGAGGATATTGAAAATTTTGGGTTTTTTTTTTAGGGAATTGTTGAGGCATCCTTGGTTGCCAAGGTCTCCTTGGTGCCATATAGTAGAGAGAATCCAATCCTTGCACTTCTTCTCCTTGCAATTATTTTAATTTGGGACATCTTTCTTTAGCATGATTTTATGTGAAAATTCCACACACTTGTATACCTTGCAAAGGAAATTCCATGAGTGGATGTTTTTTCCTACACTTTGGACAAAAAATTGCTAAGATTTCATCTTGCTCTTCTTTATTTTTCTTAGCTTTCAAGACATCTACTTGTGTTCCCAAAGTGCTTAAGAGATCTGTTTTGAAATTTTCTAGTAGGATTACTATCTCTTCTCTTGTTACTGCACTTGTTGCAGATTTGGAAGCTTTTGATGGAATATCTCTCTTTCCACTTTTTGCTCTTCCCCTAGAGTATTTCTGACAAAGTTCAATAATTTCTTCAAATGGTAAATTGGTGATATCTCCTTTTCCCATCACATTAAGGATGTATAAATATTCATCTCTGATACCCTTCAAAAAAATGGTACAGATGGTATTGGGACTGAGAGAATGATATTTGGATTTCTGTAAATTGTAAAGAAATCTTTCCAAATATTCTTCCAAACTTTCATCTTCTTGTTGTGTCATTTTGAAAATGTCTTCTTTTGAGTCTCTAGCCCTACGGTAAGGTTGATAATTTTTAAGAAAAAAATTCTTCATATCATCCCAAGAAGCAATTGTATGTTCTCCTAATCCCATAAACCATTTCAAGGCTGCTTCTTTCAGAGTAGCAGGAAAATTCGAAGCTTGTTTGTGTCATCAATATATCCATAAGTTCTACATAAGATATCAAAATCGAACATGACTGTGTCAGGATCTTCTGTTGACATTCCATAGAAATTAGGAAATACAAAAGGAGGAATTTTTTTCATTTTTATTTCTTCTACTAATATTTCTCTTGCATCTAAGATTGGAAAGCCAAAAGTAGTTTCCTGATCATTGTTAATTTCTTGTGTTCTTCAATTTTGATTTTCTCTTCTTGATTCTTCCTCTATCCTTCTAAGTGCTTCTACTCTTCTGTCTTCCTTTAGCTTTCTTTCTGCCTCAATTATTCTTTCTTCCTCTCGTTTTCTTTGCCATTCCCTTTTTTCTCTTTCATATTCTAGTCTCTGTTAAGGAGTCATGTTTATTCTAGTTGATACTTCTTCTTCTTCATCCATTTCTTGTTCAGAGATATGTAGTGTTTAAATATGAGGTTGGTTTTGTATTTATTCCACTAATTTGATTTCTTCAACAATTGGTTTTCTTGTATCTTTTTGTTTCCATACAGAAGGAGGTTCTTTAGGTGATTGCTTTATTTTTACCTCAAGGACGAACAAGATTTGTCTTTCAACTAAAGTTAATCTTTTTCATGATCTATGTTTTTCCTCTAACTCTTCTATAGTAGGTCTTCCAACAACTGATGTTGTTAGTCCTATGGATGAATGAGATGTTAGGGGGTTTTGTTTCACAAATCCACCTTTCTGATCTCTATCTCTAGCATAAGAAAACATTACTTGAAAGAAAAACTATGTTTTTTTTTTGTTTTTGGTGATTTTATATATATATTTTTTAATATTTTTATCTTCCTATTTGACCATTTTGAAATATGCTTCCCCTACAATGACGCAAAAATGTTGGGTCGATTTACTGTGTAAACTAATGCAAATATTTATTATCAATACAGGCTAGAAGAAATTAGAAGCATCCCCAAAGTATATGGGTTTCAGTTATGATCAATTTAGAAGATGGTTTATCAATGACTAGGGAATAAAATATAAATCTAACTTAAACAATTTCTAAATTCAGGTGTGCAATCAAAAGCAGAAGAATCTCCTAACTTAAGAGATTTGTTTGTCCTTCTCTAACAAGATTACCTCATGAATTAGAAATTGAAAACTACTAATTGAATAATAGATTAAGATATATGAAGCAATAATTGAAGAGGTTCTTCACTAAAGAGGACCTGGTTGTCCTTCATCATAGATTCATTTATCAGTAATGCTATTGTTAGAAACATGAATTCAGAAAAGCATTTAAAAGCATGAAAAGATGAATTCTAACTGAAGATCTTAATTAGATAGAAATAATGTTTAACTTAAATATTTGTTTTTAATTTCATATGAAAAATAAGAATGATCATTAGATTCATAAATAATCATCAATAATCAGCGTAAACAAGTTAAGCATAAGCAAACTAATTTAGAAAATTCAACCACAAATAAACTAGGAAGTGCACTTAACTCGGTGTGGGGGCCCTCCACCCTTGTATCGCACACTGAAGGTTGTTTCAGCTACTTAAAAATTCAACCAATAAACCAGAATATAACAAAAAAAAATAGAATATAACATATCTTCAATTATGTCTCCAAAGTCTCAGAAATAATAATGTTAAGCCATACAAATTCTACATATCAATGCCTTCAAAGTTTGAGGCTTAAATAGATAAAGTATCTAACAAATTCATCTAAAATATCTCCTATAGTCATGAATATCCTTATCTTATCCAATCAATTCAAATTCATCCATCAGATCCATCAAAATCTAGAAAATCCTACAAAATAAGAATTTTGACCTAGTTGCTAGGGATCCTCCATAAAGCCAGGCCTTGTTTGACTGCCTTTGACCAGGCCTATTAAAGCTCAGTTTTACTATACCAACAAGTGTAAAATTAATCCTAGTTCACAAGTATTCTATAAATATATCCATCTCGAGCCAAAGTGTCCTGCAAATATGCAAACCACGAGGCCATTATGGGAAGTTCTGATGATGTCCAAAAATGCACTTAAATTTCAATTTTTACAAAAACTTCTAATAATTGAAAAACATAATTTAAATACTTGTATATGAATTTTTTGGTCAAAATAAGGTGGATATGATGGCGTATATATGGATAGTA
Source organism: Pinus albicaulis (assembly GCA_034641835.2). NCBI lineage: Eukaryota > Viridiplantae > Streptophyta > Pinopsida > Pinales > Pinaceae > Pinus > Pinus albicaulis. The sequence continues at coordinate 1,406,497,133 of CM076574.1, forward strand.
TGGAAAATAATATGTATTTCATAGAAAAAAAGAGATAAAAAACGAGGGCCAACAATCATCATGACAATTAACTTGAGAAGGAAATTCAGAAAGTGCTTCTAACAGATCCTCATCACCCATACCTTCTAGATCTTTATCAATAATTTCAAGGTACTGTATGAAATACTCCAACCAATCACAACAATTTTCCACTAATGACAAATATGGAGAATATTCTTTATAATGCTCATACAACACTTGTGGAAATATTTTAAAGAAAACAATCTACCAGGGTTTAAACCTTCATACCATTTTCTCGCTTTTCCTTCTAATGTTTCCATGAAAATATTCATGTGGAAGTCCTCATGCCATTCCAATTTCAGCTTCCATGAATGTATGTGAGATTTAATGAGATGTAACAAAGCATTATCAACATTCTCATCTTAAAAAATAGGAATATTTCTTTGCCAATTTACCTGAGCCATTTTATTTGGGAAAACTGGAATGTAATCTCTATTCATTGGAGAATATCTCCTTGCAACTGATCCCATATTGAGCTTTTGGAGTCGCTAGTGAATATTTGTTTCTGAATTTTGTAGTCAATGGAGTCGCTAAGTGAATGGAACAATCTTCTTGTGTTTGACATTTGTTCACCATCAAAAGTCAAAACTGAAAATTGAAGTGCACTACTGGATAAATCTCCCCCGTATGGTTTCCACTATGTTAGCACTCTGTAATTATGAGACTGAAGAAAAAATCCCATATGCAACATCAAAATCGCTTCAAGCCTAGGATCTAGCCCTCCTATACCTAGAGAGGGATCTCTCAATTAGATGTAGCTTTGTTTGATTGGGCATTTTAGGCTAGTTAATAGGTACATGATTTGGTTTTAAAATTGTTTGAATTGATTGGGACAATAAGGGAAATGGACCATTAGGCAATGGAGTCAAAGAAACCTAATTTAATCAATCCAGGTTCTACTTGAAAGCTTACAGGGCAGGATAGTCATCGTTGTTGGTTTATTAAGATTATTGAGTGATGTGACAGAAACAGTGAGGAAAGAGGATTGTGGTAGAGAAATTAAGAATTCTGAAATTAACCCTCTAGTAGAAAACATAAAAATTATCCAAAGCCAGAAAGAGAGTGTCTTCTAAAAAAATTCTTCTCTAAATTTTCTATTGGATAGTTCATAATTTATGGATATCGAATGAATGAATATGAGAACACAAATACAGAGTAAGAATCACTTCACCAACATGAATCACACTAGAATCCTGTAATGATGCAATTGTATTACTGAAATGATCGAAAGAGGCTCTGTGAGCTGCTTTACAACATTTGTCCCATCTAACCAACAGATCCCTCACTGATCCTACCCTTTTACATAAAAAAGTAATCCCATATATATAACATTACAAAACCCCTTTGATTCTTCAAACATAGGAATCAGAAAAAGAATAAAGAAGACAACCCTATCCTGACAATATGGAAAATTAATTTGCAACTAGAACTCCAAATTATCTCGAGAACCATGCAAAGTAGTTGTTGAACACACAAATTTACTGAATGCCAGGCAAGTAGATTAATATCCCTGTATCTTCTCCTTTAAGTGTGGAGCCATATTCCACAAAATATGTCTTTTCACTGCCTCCATGCACCTGCCTGCACCACACTTGGAGTTAGTTGGTGAATTCGCTGATCTTTTTCCTCTGAATCTATGCCCTCCTAGAATCAAATCAGATTGTAAAGTATTATGAGTTATGAAGATTTGCTGGTAAAATCTCTTTTGATATGGAATCCTTAAAATAAAATATTTATCATAGAATGTCATTTGGTGTTTAGTTTAATTCTAGAAATAACAGGCAACTGTCTATTGAAAAATTTGGAATCTTATTGCCACCTTTGTATTATCTCCCCAAATCTGCAATTTGATTTTTCGTTGATGAATTTGTGCTTCGGAGCTAGATCTGCTAGCTGGAATATTGTTGAAAAATATTTTTAATTGACCATTTTCTGTTAATTGTCTCCACTTTTATTACCTTTATTTTTGTTGTAGTGGAGTTTTAAAACAGAAAACCCACTTTTCCATTTATAATCAGGAACTTATAACCATAGTCAGAAACCCACTGTCCACTTTAAAATATACAGAAATGATTTAATAAACCTTTTGGATAGAAATGGTGTGGAATGAATACGTGGAGCAATTGCGATGGTAGGAGTAATGGTGGTAGGGCCACAAAATTCTTAACCGGGAAATGGTATTTTAGAGGGGTAGGAGAGTGGTAAGTTGTTTGAGAGGGGGGGTGGGGGGTGGGGTGTGAATTAACCTTTGCTTTCCATGTAGGTGCAAGAATCGAGACCAAGACCACTCATTTCAGACCCCCCTGTAGGGTTAACATCAGAAAGGGGAAGGGGGGGTTGAGATTTATTTTTGGTACAACTGCAACTTATTAATAGGAGCTTGTTTCTCAGTATTTATAGCATGATTTCCAAGGTTTAGATTTTCTCCCTTCACAGCCCTCAATGTTGCAGATGCCTTAAATTGAATTTTTCTTGGAAGAGACATGGGTTAAAACATTTTGGACACATCTAATGGAGACCCACTAGGGGTGGTTGAAAGCTTTAACCAGGAATCAAAATAACAATTTACAGCTAATCTCAGCTCCTCCTGTGGGCATAGTAAGGGAATTCCCTTTACTTCTAGCCTTAAGAAGTCGCTCAAAAATACACATTGCAGCATGAAAAACTAATGAAATATTGTGACTCATAAATAAACATAGGCAAGGATCAAAACTTGATAGAAAGTATGGGTTATCATCAGATTTTGCACCATATCCATGTTCATCAAGCTGAATTGCTTCACTCAAGTCGATCATTTGCCTCTGCACTGGCAGTATGGATTCTAAATTTTCTAGTACCAGTTCTGATTGTGAATACAACTCTGCCAAAAAATTCGTAACATTGCTCGTGGAAGGACTTCGATCATCGATATCAAGTAGAATATCCCATAGCTTCATAAGAATAGTTTTTACCATCTGACCAGAGAAGGAGACTACAGGTGATGCAACGGGTGTCGAGGCCTCTTCTGCAACTAACCTCAGATCGTCATCTCTATATTTCAAACCAAAATTGATGGTGGGTAAAATACGAAAAGAAATTCTTGAAGCATGTCCTGTCGAACCGCAACTAAATACTTGATACCTAAAAGGCTTCCATGCCGAATTTCTTATTCCTTATGATTCTTCATTTAATGAAGAATTCTCAAGGTCTCATAAACCAAGGGAGAGTGCATATGCTTTAGTGCCGCACCAAGATCCTAGGCACAAGTCTCTCAAACATGAGTCCCAACCTGATTAGAAACATAATCCTTAAAAAATATGAACTGAAATTTGGGCTGAATCTGCTGAGAATAGGGGTACACTCAGACATTTGTTTCTTCCCAGTGGTGACATCTATAAAAAATTGAAGAGAATATTGTTCTTTGCCCCATGCTGGTCAAAAACTACTCTCGGATTTTCCAATTCCATCTCCATCTCTCCACAAAAGCTGCCACAAAATCATGCCTTAAATAGTGAAACTGAAATCTTGAAAAATTGCCTACAGACATGTCTTTGATTCTCCCTGCTCTTGACACCTATGTAAAGATGGAGAGAGGTTATTTTTATTTACCCCATGCTGGTCAAAAACCTCTCACAGATTTTCGAAATTGACTCCTGTTTGCGTCCTGTACGTTTTTGAAGTTAATGTCTCTCACTGCGGATAATGGGAAAAAACATCCTGTGGCTTGTTGTGCGTTTTAATTTTGCATTGGGATATATCCCACATGCACTATGCAAAAAAATCCTTTGGCATTTATAATTTATGACTTTCCCTATTTTTTTTGATGCGTTGGGCAAAAGGGTGCCTCCTTTCATGGTCTCCTTCCTCATGTGACTTGGGCGCATTCTTTGGTTCTTAGTGCTTGATATTGTATATGTGTGCTAGAGTAGGAGTTAACCCGTGGTTTGGCTTGTGTCTATAAAAAGTTGGCTCTTGGCCAACATTTTTTTCAAAAATGGCATTTAAATATATGCTTTAATATATAGTCCAAACTAAAATCTTTAGCATTTGAATATGTTCTCAAGACATGCGCCCACTAACCTTGAAATATGTACCCAAATTTGCAGGATAAAACATTATTTTCGACCTACAACCCAAACCAATATATATAATTCAGCAACCCTGATTCCCCTATAAATATAGGGTCCTAATAGTGACTCCACCTAGGGATGGCAACTCCTTTGGAGGTGTCAAGAATCCATAGAACTCTAAGTTCCGCAGATTGGCTGATCATTGGGTTGTCCCCAGATTGTAAACTGAAATCCTGTACCCTATGCTCTTTCATTGAAATCCAATTCACACTATCAAACTGGAAAATCAAATCATAACTGCTTCGTACTAAAAATAAAATCTGAAAACTGAACTAAAACACAAGCTGAAAACAATGCTTGACCATCAAGCTTATTTTCACACCAACTATCCTACTCTACTTTAGTGACAATATATACACTAAGTGAACTCTTCTCTCCAATATATCCAATCAAGTAAATGACTACATGACTAATTCTTGTTCACTTTTTTGAGTAGGCTGAAAAAATAAAATGACCACTCCCATCTTGATTTTAGTTGAACATAAGTGTTCAATTTTTTCCTCAAATATTGAAAAAAACCATTAATGTCGTAGCATATTCCTTCTTTAAATGATTCTAATATGAGAGAAAAAGAATCTTGGAAAAATACTTGGTCTTGAGGATTCAAATAACAAGCTTCATCTAGGACTACTCTTTGTTCCAATTTATTATGCTCACGATCATTCTCAAAGAGAATATCTAAACATTCTTCATGATTATCTAATATGGAATCTTCATTGTATACCAGTATGTTGTCCTCAAAAAAATCTAATATATATTGATTGAGATTTCTAAATTCTGTCTGAAGACCATCATTTTGATGAAAAAAATTAAATTCTAACAATAAGCCTTGTTGTGAATGTAAAAAAACATCAACATCAATCTATTCTACATTTGTTTCTTCATGAGGGACGAATTCAGTACGTAAATCAATAGTAGAACAAATATAATTGATCTCATGATATCATAAAGATTGAGAGGTTGGCTGCATACTTAAAATCTCATGCTGCACAGAATGTAGGTGCCCCTACTTCACAGCACAGACAAAGACAATCTCCTAATCATTTTAATGGATACATGGCTATCATGAGTAAATGTATTGTGACTGAACCATATTCCTTTTAGGAAGAAGTGCAAAAGCCTACTTGGGTTGATGCAATGGTGGAGGAGTATGACTCCATTTTCAAGAACAATGCATGGGAGATATTCCCAAGACTGGTCGACAAATCAGTGGTAGGTTCGAGATGGATCTACAATGTAAAGCAAACTACTGATGGGAGTGTTGAGAAATACAAGGCTAGATTTGTGGCCTAGGGCTTCTCACAGATCGAGGGGATAGATTACGATGAGACCTTTGCCCCTGTCGCAAGGTACCCTTCCATAAGATCCATCCTTGCACTCTCAGTGCGGATGGGTTGGCATTTTCATCAGATGGATGTGAAAACTATGTTTCTCAATGGGATCATTAAGGAGGAGGTGTACATAGCGCAAGATGAAGGTTTCTAAATCTTCAACAGTGAGTCGCATGTGTGCCGACTCAAAAGATCATTGTATGAGACGAAGCAAGCACCTTGTGCTTGGTACACTCAGATAGACAACTATTTCACCGGACTTGGCTTCACGAAAAGTGAAGTAGATGCAAACATATACCAGATTGTGGTTGAGGGTAAGCTATTTATCATTGTTCTTTATGTTGATGATATACTCATGCAAGGAGGATCTTGCAAGGGAGTTATAAATGAAGGATATGGGCCTCCTACATTATTTCCTTCGATTGGAAAATTGAAAGCGGGATGGTGAAATTTTTGTGTCTCAAGGAAAGTATGCAAAGGAGATACTAAGTAAGTTTAAAATGGAGAGCTGCAAACCCATGGATACTTCTCTTCCAGGAAACTGGATGAAAGAGGATGCTATTTCTAGAGAGGTAGTGGATGCTACTTATTACACAAAAATTTTTCACCGTCCCTGCAATCCCCATCCCGCACATTGGAGGACCATTTCTCTGATTTATATGTATTGTCATGCCTTACAAAAACTATCATTTATCCCTTGCCAAGAGGAGAACATTTCTTCTGTTGACTATTCTTGGAACAGACCATCAAAAACACATGATTTTGGGTTGACGCTGGCAGGCAGTTATGGCCTCGTGCCAATAAGAGATTTAGCACTGGGCCCTGCACCCATTGACACTCTGTCTCAGTGGACTACTTGTGCTGAGTTGTTTATGGAATTTTTTTTTAAATATAGAAGCGAAGTTTCCATTTCTAACCACTTCGTGAGTAGAGTCAACATGGGTTGTTCGATTGTATAACGTCAAACATCTTTCTTTGGCTTCTTGTTACCTTCTTTTGGGAAACCTCCCAAAGGATAATGCCTCCCTTCTACCATTTGAGGGATCCCAACCTCCTCCTCCTCTCCTATAAATACATCTCTCTCACATAGATGCAACTACCTGAACATTTTGGAGAATAGCTAAAACAATATGATATAACTAGTGTGAGATAGAGTAGAGAGAGACCCCTTGTCGAGAGAGAGTCTAGGCTGATTTCCTCACCACGTCCAATTCCCTGACGAATGCTCAAGACACATTTTGATTGGACTTGCTGAAGGAGGCTGCAACGTCAAGGCTCATTTTGTTGTAATCTCTTTCTTTCTCTTAATTAATACATGACTGATGTTTTGGTTCTCGTCTTGTGTTGATGTGATTGATCTTGTGCAATATGTTTAATTCTTCTTGACCAATTAGATATTTATGAATGAAAATATTTTTTCGTATGCTGCTATCATTCTCTAATCCTTGTGCAGGAACTTGAGTACCACTTCTGAAGGACCACGACGTGTCGGGACGAAGATTAGGAGACTGCTGCCGGAGCTATGAAAACTACGTTGGATCAAAGGTAGGAAATCTATCCCGACTCAGTTTCATTCATTAAATAGGAATCGACACATTAGCATGCCCTCTTGCTGCTAGACCCACCCTAGGGATAGAGGGATCGCCTTTATCCATAGAGAGGATTTATCTACACAACAAGTTGGCGACTCCGTTGGGGATCAATGTGTGTCTATCGTCTTGTTGTTTGTCGAGTGTTTGGCTTGTTGAGTTAACTTTGGTTGTGTTTTCAATCCTAGAGACAACCTTGACTTGTACAAAGACCAGTGCCTAGGAAATCTTGACTGCAAGGAGCATATGACTCAACTGATAAGACCTGACAAGACCAGGCTCTCATGCTATAATTTTTTAGGTGAATGGTTTGATGAAAGTGGAACCAAGACCCCAAAGTTAAACACAACAACTACGAGACTGTAGTAACAGAGTACAAACTTTGATATATAAATGTATCTGACAATTCTAAGACAGAACGCTGAAGAGGGGGCTGAATTCTAAAACGACTCACAACTATTAATAAAAGGTAGGTGATGAACATGTAAGAAAATGTAGTGAATATTAACTGTAACACTGGCTTATCTAGAGGAAAAATCCACATATACTGGGCCTATGCAAAGATAAGAATCCATATATGAGAACAATTTTAAAGAAAAAGATCCATTACAGCAAACATCAGAAGAATGATGGAAGAGGTGAAGAGTGGAACAGAATATCCTGCCTAAGCCATATTTAAAGTACTAGACATGAGTAGATATGAGTATCTATAACGATAAATCCACATTTAAACATATGAGCACTCGCATTCCAGAACATAGATATGAGAAATATGGAGATAGGTGAAATGAACATTTGTATTATAAAACATAAGGAAGGGCTACAAACTGTGAATCATTCTAATCATAATCCCCAATATCAGCAAAACTCCTTATCACTGAATCCCAACGGGATCTTCAACATTAATATCAAAACTTAGAAAAATACATACAGAGTCCTTTCTAGTGAGTTCTCTAGAAAATATGGAACCCTCTTTATGTCCCTGCTTACTGCTTTTATAGCTTTTTCAATGAACATACGTGGAAAGATATTTTGGGAAAATATATTTTCCGCGTGCTAGTATGCAGTTTCAAGTCCTGATCAAACATCAAAATTTATGATGAGGTAAAAACGCTTCCCATAATTTTACAAGCCGGGCTCATGGCCGTTTCTAAAGAAAATATCACAACTATCTAACAGAAAGTAATATTTGCAAGAGTGAAATATGAATCTCACTCAAATATTGAAAGTAAAAAATAAAAATGAAACAAGAGGCCACGCAGGCCCAATCATGAGTTGACAACATTTAGTGGTGAGAAAGAGTCGAGGAAGTGGCCGAAACAGGTGGTACTATGGTTGCAGAAGAGCTGGCTAACGAACTCGCATGAATTGTACATCTCTGCCAAGTGTCAGCTGCAGGCTCAAGTATTGCGGTGAAAGCTTCAGCCTGAATGTAAACTTCAGTCAGTTCAGCATAGCTCACCTGAGTGGGTATCCTGTATTTCACCTGATGAAGAAGCGAGAACTCTTTGCTGAGTACTGAAACTATATTTTTAGCCTTAAGTCGGGCAGACTTCTCTGAAGGTATGTCAGTTCAATTCATTTCTTCTATCAGCCGGCATTCATATAATGGTAGTAGTTGTAGAACTACATTTAAAGGCTCCTAGCAGGATAGGAGGCCGACAAGTGTTAACTCTGTCCAATCTATTTCGAACTGTTAGACAATAAATGAATTCGACCACTGGGTATACAGGGGGAGTAATATGGTGGTACATTCTAGACAAAACGACTCGAAACCTATCCCTATTTTCCACATGTTTCCTGAAGAGGTCAGGCTTGAAACTACTAATGAAAAACAGGTATTGTGGGTCTCGGATGTGGGCTTGCAAATGTGTGAAAGGTTCTGGTCTAGGGGTAGCCCTGGACTCACGAGCTTGAGGGGTTTCGGGCTCTGAATTCTTGACTGTGACTTTACCCATGACCATTATAAAGAATGAAAAGAGAAAGGAAACGAGATAGTGAAAAAGGGATGGAATACCTACGTAATAAGGACAATGCTTGGGGAAAACAATGCAAGGAGGTTGAAAACAACTTGGCAGCACTGGTACTGGGCGCTCGCACTTTTGATTATATAGTAACCCGTAAAAAAGAAAGTATTTTACCACAGTAAATCATGGAACAAGGTTATACAACTTAAAAACAACCCGAAAAATGAGATTAGGGTGATGCTAGTAGGGTTGATGTCATAAGGACGTCGACACTGAGACGCGTGGCATCTGGTCATTTGCTTATCAGATTTTTGTCAGGTGCATACCACGCTTCAGGTTAAATTCTGGTACTGTTCATGTACTAGGTGTCCTTGGATTTACCTTACCATTGGATCGTAGTGACAGGTGTACATCGGGATCGAGTCCACTAGAAGCGCCAGAGGAGTTCTGTAATAGCTTCAGTCCTGCAGCTGTTTCCCTCACATAGTACTTAACTTCAGGTCTCTTTTTCTTCCACGTCATTGGGATTCATGGGGTGAAGCTTCCACCTTCCCCCTACCATCCTTGACCCCCCCGGAATTATTCACGCGTCCCTTTCTTGTGAATGTGCCGAAGACAAGCGGGCCTTCCCCCGTACCACTGTCTTGCACCTTTACCGTTTTTTTTTTCATTTCAGAATTTAACCACAAATATGCCTTATAATATAGTGCATTATCCAGTTTCATATATGAATCTGTTCTCATATTTACCCCCTCGCCTGTAATATTCCAAGAGGGGATTGCTCAACAAAACATGCCTGAAAAACGAATTTTTCAGGAATGTATGATTCAACAACCAAATAATCCCTTGGATCCATTATATTTGGTAATCTAAGACCCACATCTAAGAGGATATCAAAAACAAATTAAACTAGGTGGGTTAAATAGGTCTCCCACACCTAGTTGTGCTTTGAAATTGCCCAATGAGGGACTGCAACAATATATAAACACTGTATTGGAGTAGAAGCAGAATAATAATACTTGGTATATGTTCATAAACAATTTACTATCATTAATGTATGCAGCAGAAAGGAAAGTGATTCATTCCACTCACAAAAGATGGGGAAAAACAACAATTTATGCACTAAAACGCTTAATATCAGAGATCTGTGTAAAAAAAGAGGGTATGGACGGTTGGATCTGATAGCTTAGGTCATGAGGGACCTACGATCTGAATTTAAGCTTAAAAAAAGCATTCTAGCTATGTTAAACAACTCCTCCTTCCCCAACTAGGCTTAAAAACCCTGATTCCCCAAGACTTAAAGCATGCAGAAATTTACTGAAGCACAAGAGCATAATTTACTGAAGGTTTTAGGTGAAATAGGGTCTAAAAATTGATAAATCAGATCAGTGAAATGGTTCATACATTTTACATGAGAAAGACAGATATTTTACATAAAGAATGCCTCAAAATAGAGGGGCTGCAACACAAGAAAATGCAGAATGAGTTAGATAGCATAATATTTAATGGTTGAAGTAGTGTTTCATTAATTTTTAGATCTATAACAGACTTTACTATAAAATTATATATCTATTACAGATCTGAATAGCAAATGAGCTCTTTATTACATTCCCCTTGGGGATCTCTGCAAAATATGAGCAGTTGTGAGTAGATCTAAGATCTAAGTCACAGATCTGTAATAAACTTCAGAAATTTCTGAAGAATTTGATGCACAGTAGATCAGATATGAAATGGAAAATATATTGGTTGGCCAATCTATGGATCACCACAGTGAAGGAAAAGAGCCCTTTCACCAGAGATCTCTCCTCCAAACGGATGTCAAGTGAACACTGCAACTCTGCGAGCAAAAAGGACATAGTTTCCTCAAGGAAATTCATAGATGAAGTGAAGAACCCTTTGGCCCGATGCCAAGATCTGAATTTTTAGCTCCAAACAGCTATTGCACTCCTGCCAGTGATTTAGATGACTCCACCACTGAAAATATGCAATAGAAATATTCAGATCTAAATAGATCTGATTCCACTTGCTGCAACTCTCTAGACAATGAAACCCCAAATAAGAATTATGCTGCCAAGGGAGGTGAAGCTTGGCCAATATCGGATAGTGGACCAAAGCAGCACAATCTCCTCCAATAATCCTCAAAGAAGGAGGGAGGATTCCTAAACAAGAAACCCTCACTATTCTCTTGCTAAACAACCCAAAGAATTAGAATTAGTCTAAGAGGACTAATTTTTGTATATATTCAACAACCTTCTATTTAGCCTTCTCCTTCCTTTTATAAGATGAGGATGTGAAAAACCCTAAACCACCTGAAATGAATTAACCCCTTTCACATGGGATCCTCCTTCTAGAACTGCGTTGGGTCTTCAAAGCGGTTCATTGTATCTAGACTGCTTAGTGATTTGGTCTTGTTGACCCAGTCAAGTGGCTCAATCCTGTTCACACAAAAGTGGCTTTTATTAAGAAAGCCCCGATTTGTCTCTTTTCACATTGGGCATTGATTTATTTTCATGTTTTAGGAGTTTTTTTCATGTCCTCCTTTACATTTTATTCATCAATAAATAAAACTACAACAAAATGAAATATTCCTATTAGCTTGGGCTAATTAGGAATATTACAGTCCTCCCCTCCAAAATTTTTGCTTGTCCTCAAGAAACTGCAAGGTGAGTGCTGCGAAATCTCCTCCTTGGTGACACCAACACAATATAAGCATCCTCTATAGGCCAAGTGCTCACCAATCCATCCATCCATGTCTTGCTCCTCCAAAGTTCTCATAAGATGCAAATAGCTCATCCCATAAGCAGACAATAGATCATATGAAACAAACATGGTTTGCCCCCATGCTCTCCCTAAAACAAGAAAACATAAAGTACATGGAGAGTAGCCATCCCATGAGGTACATGCCATCCTTCCTTCTTTCCCCATACATCCCCATAAAATACAAGTACATTATTCGGATAGGAAATTAAAACAATGTACATGGGAACAAAAATTTGCACATATGGAGGTGGGTCATAGTCCCACATGTGGAACCAACGCAAGGCATCCCCTGCTTGCATCAAATGTAGATATGGTAAGTGGTTTTCCCACCACTTACTTGCTGCCCATGCCATATCACCATGGCTGAAAGTGTGATATATGTTTGGTGCTTTGGGGAAGCACCCATAATTTTTCAAAATCTCCCTTTTCCTCTCAAGGGAGTGGCCCAATTCAGAAATTTTGTTTGGGGCCCAATATTGGCCAAGAGGCTCACATGATATGACACTCTTCCTTGGAGTCATGACCTGCAAAAACATGGTGTAAGGATACATGAAATAAAAAATAAGAGCATGTGCAACATGATCATGTTCTTCACCAATAATCTTTCTCCTATTAAGGGGGAGGAGTATGGATCTATTCTCTTCTTCAAAAGAAGAATGAGTGGGCTGATTTAACTCTTCCAAAGAGTCATGTTGCTGATCCATATATACAACGCTCATACATCTTTAGCAATGGTGAAGTGGCTCTTTTCCAAAGCCCTCCCAATAATAGCTCTGCAATGTGTATGTTGGAAGGTTTCCCTTCCCATGCTGCTTCAAGTCATGGTGTAATAAGTGGCCATCCCACCACCTATTTTCTGCAATAAGCTTCTTCAAAGCTTGAGAATAGTGTAGGATAATAGGTGTTGGCTGAGTATGAATCAAACGACACATGTCATGCTCCAAATTTTCCCATATGAAAGAATTTTCTTCATGACATAAATTCAATACATGGCCCTTTGCGAAAAGATACAAGATGTACAATGCAGTAACCATGTAGTGTTTTACCCTCTTCTTGAAGTATGAATAGATATGGGAGATTTCTTTCCCCATGAACACATTCACCCAATGTGTCATCCCTCCTCTCATGTTTACAACAAGGGTTGGAGAATCAATGGAATGATATGAAAAAGTCTCCTTATGCCAACCCATGAGAAGGTCACAATCTCTCTCAAGCCCAAGTACATACATGTTTATGAAATGCACTCTAAACAGAAATATATGTACATACATTGTAGGCAAAAGTAAATGCATGGACACAGAATTAATCATGGGATGTCCATAACTCCTTGTAAACCCAAGCAACCATGCCTTCCCATTATGCAGCCTTTTCTTGGAATACAAGGCATGGGACAAGAAAATCAGAAATTTTGGGGAGTACCCACACTCACCCAACATAAACCAGCGTAGGTCATCTCCTTCCTGCTTCAGATCAAGATGTTGTAAGTGGTTTGCATGCCACTTACTTGCTGCTCTTCTCATTTCACCATGGCTGAAAGTGAAATGTATATTTTGGGCTTTAGGGAAGCACCCATTATATTGCATCACCTCCCTTAGCTCATCAAAGGAGTGGCCATATTTGGAAATGATCTTAGCCCACAGTTGGCCATGAAGCTTGTAAGGTAAAACACTCCCTTTAGGAGTTATGGCTTGCAAGTATAAGGTAAGAGATTACATGCAATCATAAAATAAAATTTGATTTACAATAGCATGCTCCTTACCCATAGTCTCCAGCGTTGTGATAGTGTCTCCCTGGACCCCAAGTGTCTTCAATGTATCATGTTGAGAGAACACTTTTCTCTTCCTTACATCAGGGGGTTTCCCTATTCGAATTTTTTCACATAAGGAGACGTCAAGGCATAGATCATAATAGAGAGATGGATGAACCAATATTCTCTTGTTTTCCTTGCATAGATCTTACTACCTTCTTTATGTATCATTTTTCTGAAATAAAGAGGGGTAGATATTGCTTACCCTGTGAAACTTGGTCTCCCCTTTATATTCTGCAATATTCAAGATTTCACTATTTGATAATGTTGGCGCACACTGCACATGGATTGTGCCACAATCTATATATGTGAGATTATTTGAAACTCCTTGTAAAAGTGCAAGAGCTTCTCTTCTTGGAGCAACTGCCCTTACTTCTTCTTCTTCATGAGATGCTAGAGGTGCCTTTGTTATGACTGCGCTGTCACCCCCAACCTTTTCTTTAAAGATGGACGAGACCTGAGATCTTGGTCTTCTCTTGAAGGAGGAATCCCCATGTCTTTTCATTTCTCTTGAAACCTCATAAAGGTCTCACTGCAACTTTCTATTTCTCGAAACCCTCTTAGAGTTTCATTGCAACTTTCCTCCTTTGTCTGCTCCTCCTCCCTGGAGAGTCTCTTCTTAGATCTGAATATTGATAATAGTAATCTCATCCTCTCCATGATTCTGATCTCTACTTCTTATCTTTAATTTTTTGAAAGCTTGATCTCACAGGCAGTGCCAGAGATCATGCTCTGATACCACTATAATATCCCAAGAGGGGATTGCTCAGCAAGACATGCCTGAAAAACACATTTTTCAGGAATTTATGATTCAGAAACCAAATAAGCCCTTGGATCTTTTATACCTGGTAATCTAAGACCCAAATCCAAGAGGAGATTAGAAACAAATTAAACTAGGTGGGTTAAACAGGTCTCCCACACCCTGTTGTGCTTCGAAACTGCCCAATGAGGGACTGCAATAATATATAAACACTATATTGGAGTATAAATAGAATAATAATACTTATAAACACTGTACTATCATTAATGCACGCAGCAGCAAGGAAAGTGATTCATTCCACTCACAAAGGATGGGGAAAAGCAGAAAATTATGAACTAAAATGCTTAATATCAGAGATATGTGTAAAAAAAAAGGGTAGGGGAGGTTGTATCTGATATCTTAGGTCATGAGGGACCTACACTCCAAATTTAAGCTCAAAAAAAGCATTCTAGCTATGTTAAACAACTCCTCCTTCCCCAACTAGGCTTAAAAACCCTGATTCCCAAGACTTAAAGTATGCAGAAATTTACTGAAGCACAAGAGTGTAATTTATTGAAGGGTTTAGCTACAATAGGGTCTGAACATTGATAAATCAGATCAGTGACATGGTTCATACATTTTACATGAGAAAGATAGAGATTTTACATAAAGAATGCCTCAAAATAGAGGGGCTCCAACACAATAAAATGCAGAATGAGTTAGACAACATAATATTTAATTGCTGAATCAATGTTTCATTAATTTTTAGATCTAGAACAGATATGAGTATAAAATTATAGATATATTACAGATTTGAATAGCAAATGAGCTCTTTATTACATTCCCCTTGGGGATCTCTGCAAAATATGAGCAGCTCTGAGTAGATCTGAGATCTAAGTCACAGATCTGTAGTAAAATTCAGAAATTTCTGAAGAATGTGATGCACAATATATCAGATTTGAAATGGAAAATAGACTGGTTGGCCAATATATGGATCACCACAGTGAAGGAAAAGAGCCCTTTCACCAGAGATCTCTCCTTCGAACGGATGTCAAGTGAACACTGCAACTTTGCCAGCAAAAAGGACACAGTTTCCTTAAGGAACTACATAGATGAAGTGAAGAACCCTTTGGCCTGATGCCAAGATCTGAATTTGCAGCTCCAAACAACTATTGCAATCCTTCTAGTGATTTATATGACTCCACCACTGAAAATATGCAATAGAAATATTCAGATCTAAATAGATCTGATTCCACTTGTTGCAACTCTCTAGAAAATGACACCCCAAAAAATAATTATGCTGCCAAGGGAGGTGAAACTTGGAAAATTCCGGATAGTGGACTAAAGTAGCACAATCTCCTCCAATAATCCTCAAAGAAGGAGGGAGGATTCCTAAACAGGAAACCCTCACTATTCTCTTGCTAAACAACCCATAGAATTAGAATTAGTCTAAGGAGAATAATTTCTTCTTCAACAACCTTCTCTTGAGCCTTCTCCTTCCTTTTATAAGATGAGGATGTGCAAAAACCTAAACCACCTCAAATGAATTAACCCCTTTCACATGGGATACTCCTTCTAGAACTGCACTAGGTCTTCAAAGTGGTTCAATGTATCTAGACTACTTAGTGATTTGGTCCTGTTGACCCAGTCAAGTGGCTCAATCCTATTAACACACAAGTGGATTTTATTAAGAAAGCCCTGATTTGTCTCTGTTCACATTGGGCATTGATTTATTTTCATGTTTTAGGAGTTTTTTTCATGTCCTCCTTTACATTTTATTCATCAATAAATAAAACTAGAACAAAATGAAATATTCCTATTAGCTTGGGCTAATTAGAAATATTACAGATCCGCCTTCATAAACCTTCTTAAGACTCAAGGGGTGAATGATATAATCAAAATTGGCTCCATTTGGGGACGACACATTTTTCCTCCAACATGTCGAGAACTCCGCAGACCGTCTGTTAGCCCCTTCTGTGTAAACACAGCTCCTCGGCACCTTTTATTCTTTTTCATGAAACTTCAAAACAATAAAAATTAAAATAAAAGTGACTCAATAATGTACAATATAATACATCAGGCATTTTGGCCAGAATCAATATTGGAAGAAGGGTTTTAAGAATTTCCCATTCAGAGGGGCGTCAAGCAGATCACCCTGCAAGTTTTCTAGCTTGAAGGTGTTATTTCCTCCTTGCTCAGCAATTTTGAAGGGACCGAACCATAATGGATCAAATTTCCCATGATTTCCTTTTTTAGCCCTCCGTATGTCCCATCTTAGTACTAAGTCTCCGATCTGCATCTTTTTATCTTTGGCATGCTGATAAAACAAGTCTTTCATTTTCTCCTGATATTCAGCCAATCTATGATTCACTCGATTTCGAGTCTCCTCCAGCTCTACCAACTATTTCATCCTCCTTCTAATGTCATTCAGTTCCTCCTGACAATCCTGCATGAACCTGGCCACTGGTAAGGACAATTGTATGGAGAAAACTGCTGCTCTTCCGTAAACCAGCTCGTATGGGGATTTTCCCGTTGACCTCTTACTAGTGATTCTATTCGCCCATAACGCGAATTTGAGCTGGGAATCCCATTTCTTCTGATTCTCATTAATGGCCTTCTTCAGCGCCCTCACCAAGGTTTTATTTTAAGATTCTGCTAAACCGTTCCCCTGTGGGTAGTATGTGGTAGAGTGTCCCAACACAATATTATATTGTTGACAGAAACTAATGAATTTAGCAGACTTAAAAGCTTGAGCATTATTTGTGACAATCTTAGCAGGACAACCAAATCTTGAGATGATGTTATCTTCCAGAAGTTTTATCACTACTGTGTCTATTGCATTCCTTGCTAGCACGACCTCCACCCATTTAGTGAAGTAGTCAGTGGCTGTTAATATCCATTTATGTTTCCCACTTGATGCACTATGAATTTCGCCAATAAAATCGATTCCCAACTGTTGGAAAGGTTCTTCTATGTGTACTGGGATCATGGGCAAGGGTGCAAGCTTTTGCCTTTCAACAAATTTTTGACATTTTTCACAGGCTCTTACTTGGGAAAAAACATCTCCAAAGAGCTTGGGCCAAAAAAAGCTAGCTTTCAAAATCTTATGTGCAGTGGCTCTCCAGCTATAGTGACCACCACAAATGCCTTCATGAAACTCTTCCATTATTTATTCCACTTCATTTTCGGTGAGACATAGGAGAAATATGACTGATGGGTCCCCCCAGCATAGACGACCATTTTCTACAATGAATTTATGAGATTTCAACCTCAGTGTTCTATATTTTGTTTTGTCACAGCTTGGGGGACATCTAAGGGTCAAGAGATATTCTACAATTTCTTTGTACCACAGACTGAGAAGGTACTTCATATGAGTTTTCTGTGTAGCTGTTTCTATCCCACACTGTTCATCTGTTTTTTTAGACTCCTTGTTTGCTACCATAGATAAATTTATCCCTAAAGCCTGACAATTTGATTCTGAGAGGATCTTAGCTAATCCCTGTCCTTTTATTAGCTTGGTGGGACGTATGTCCAACTCATATTCTTGTATCTTTGTAATCCATTTGCCTCTTTTCCCCTCCCTATCTCCCTGGATCAGGATGTCTTTCAAAGCTGCTGTGGGTAAAAATGCAGTAATGGAGGACTGCAAGACATACATCCGAAATGCCTTGAGGGATTTGACCAGGGCATAAGCTTGTTTCTCCAGGATATTGTATTTTAACTCAGCATCACAGAGCACTTGACTGAAGAAGGTGATAGGTTGCTCGTACCCCTCCTCATTCTTTTGTAATAATACTGCTGCAACAGTGTGAGGAGAGGAAAATGAAAATATCATGAAGGGCATAGCATAATTTGGTCCAGCCAACACTGGAGCTTCTGCAAAGGCATTTTTAATCCTGTTAAAAGCCTCATGCGACTCAAGAGACCACTTTACTTCATTATTTTTCTTCAGCATCTCAGTTATGTGCCGGACTATATCCGCATAGTTTGGGATGAACCTTCTCAGGAAATTGATATGTCCAAGGAACACTTGGACCTCTTTCTTGTTTTTGGGGAAGGATATACCATTTATAACTTCTACCCTTTTCGGGTCAATTTTAAAACTAGCCTTTGTCACAATATGCCCCAAAGTTTACCTTCTTCTAAAGCAAACAATTATTTATGAGGGTTTAGAGAGAGTCCATACCTTTGGCACTTCTCAAAGGTTCTGTGCAGGTGTTCAATATGTTCTACATCATCCCTTGAGAACACAATGATGTCATCTAGGTAGACCACCATGAAGTTATCGTGTTCCCCCACAAAAGCAATATCCATAGCCCTTTGAAATGTAGCCCCTGCATTGATCAGTCCAAATGGCATTCGAGCATACATAAACATCCCCCAGGGTGTGGTGTATGCGGTCTTCTTTTGATCCTCTAGAAGCACTGCCACCTGGTTGTATCTAGAAAAACCATCCATCATGGAAATTCGTGAAGATCCCACTACCTTCTGAAATATATGGTCCATCTTTGGCAGTGGATAATTATACTTTAGAGATGCTCTATTTAAGTTATAAAATTCGACACACAGTCTTATCTCTCCATTCTTTTTTCGAACTGGGACCAATTTAGCCACCCACTCAGAATATCTTAATGGCACAATGATCTTGGCCTTTAACAACTTCTTGATTTCCTTTTCTATGGAAGGAAGGAGTAAGGGGTTAATCTGTCTTAGCTTATGTTTGTGTGGCTTTTCATCTCCTTTTAACGAGATCTTATGCTGAATGATGCTGATATCAAAAGTCTTCAAATATTGATAGGACCATGCAAAAACATCTTTGTATGTCTGAAATAATTTCTGATATTGCTCTTTATATTCTTCAGAAACCTTTTTAGACAGCTTCACAATCTTCGGATCGGCCTTAGTGCTGAGGTTCAGGTCATGCACCTAATTTTCTTTGACCACCTTACTTGTCTATAGTGGGACATCATTTTTATCGAACAACCTCTCCAAAGGGACCAATCCTCTGGGTATCACATTTCCTTTGAGTTGTAGCACCTTATGACTAGCCATGGTTTTTTTCCATTTGTTTTGAGGAAGGTCTTCAACGTCTTCTTCATCGACATCTATATCCATATTGAAGAATTCTCCAAAATTCTCCATGAATCTTCTCACTTGCTGCTCATCTTAAAACACCTGCCAGTGTTTGACATTGTCGGGGATAGAAGGACGGTAGCGGACCTCTATCTCGTATCTTGAAAAGAGGATTCTGAGGCGGTCGAAAGGTAATGGCAGCCACAAGAAGAGAATCTGCCATTCTATTCTGATCTCTTGGCATGAACTAAATATTAAATGCTAAGAAAAAGTTATCTACCAGATCCCATACCTCATTCTATAAGCCCTCAGCCATGGGTGCTTAGCTTGACACTGATTTCTCACCTGTCTCACCACCAATTCTGAATCTCCCAGAACTTTCAGGCTCTGAATATTCATACTCCTCACTGTTTGTAGGCCTAGGAGAAGTGCTTCATATTCAGCTATGTTGTTCGTGGCTTCATATTCCAACTTAAAATATAATGGGACCAATTGTCCAGTAGGGGAGATTAGGAGCACCCCAGCTCCATTTCCTTCTTTCGAGTTGGCTCCATCAAAGTGAAATGTCTAAACTTCATCTTCTTGATTCCATGAGGATTTTTCAGTCTTAATCTGATAGAAACATGGCTCTGTAAATAATCTAGGTCTTCTTCCAACATCAGACATGAAAACTCACCCTCTTTGCTATATACCGGTGAATTTACAGAATTATTAGCCTTGGTGACCATCTTTACGAACCTTGTTTCCAGTATAATCTCCTTTCTTGGCCTCCAAATACAGGGATGGTAGCATAAGTCAGGTCCAGTTTTATTGATCCTCCAATTTTTGTTCCCCATGATCTTGACAACAGCATCCCAAATTGAGCTGGGATATCTACCACTACTATGTCCATCACCATGCTCTTGGCTGGTATTTGGGCTAGACTTTACCACCAAATCCTTGATCATCCCCAAACATTTGACTCTTTTGGAATCAAAAGAGTAGCGGTATTTATATGGGTGAGTGATCTACAGCCCCAATTGCTCCATCACCGACAGGGTCAAGAGATTATGAGATGCTCTAGAATTCAGCATACAATTATGCAATAAAAAATCATGGATTACTAATGAAACATAGAAAGGAGGGGTCGAGGCATCTAATTCTTCAACATGAGGGCCAAACACCACCATGGGCCTTTCTTCCTGGAGGTTAAAACTATCTGGGATTGGGGCTGATTCTTGGGGAAGCATGAAAGAAGAGACATGAGACTGGTAGACTGGCTGTTTGAGTAGTTCAGTCAAGGGGATCGAGATTTTAACTTTCTCAAGTTCCTTTTGGAGATTAACGATAGAGGGAGGCTTCTCTAGGGTATTTTATTTTGGTTCTCTACTCTCAGCTAAAGGTTTCTCTTTTTTCAGTACAGGTCTGGCATTTGGAGTAGAGGCCAACTTAGAAGAGGAAGGAATAGGATCTTTAGAATGTAAAGGCTCAGTTATAGGTCTCTTACCTTTAACTCCGACCTTCTACACCGTTGTCTCCTTCTATACAATTGTTTCTTTCTTAGGCATCTCTTCTTCCTGTTCTTGTATACGGGTTCTTTTTCTAGAAGACCTGAGATCATATTTTCTATGAAACTGCGCTAGCATGAAGTCTATGAACTACTTGCAGTAATCATTGATCTCCGAATCCTTAGTGGTTCTAGCTTTTTCTTCTTCTTCTTGCAATGGAAGCCCCACTCTGTCACCTTATTGCAAAAAAAACTCAACTTCGTCACTATTTGAATAAGAAAGATATTGATCATCTTGCCCATCTGGAATGTCTTCGGCAGGGCCATCCATTTTTCCTTCCAGATATAACGGGGGATGTATATGGTCTTGCTGCTCCTTCTGATCTCTTTGTAGTATTTGTAGAGGTGGCTTTCTGTATTGCGGGTTGTAACCCCTATTTGGAGCATTTTGGAATGACTTGGAGGATGCATTCTTAGCCTCAAGTTCAAGCTTCACCAGCTTGCTTGAAAGGTTCTTGATCATTTTTTTCATCTCGATTTTATTTTCAGCTACGCCTTTATCTTGAATGGATGTGGATACCTCTTCTTTTCCTCTCCATCTAGCATCGTGATCTGACCTCCCTTTTGATTTTCCTGTAGAGGAAAAATTAGCCTCCACCTCCAGTGCATTAGTCTAGGCATCATCCAAGGTAGCAGACTTCCTTTCTCTTAGAGAGAATCTGAATTCTGAATCAAATGCTGCTACAAACACCACTTTAGCAGTAGTCTGGTGAGGGTTCATTTCAGCTGGGAGGCTTGTGTATAGTTTGTTGAACCTTTTAATGAATTCAGGCACACCCTCGTTATGTCTTTTTCTGAGTGAATTGAACTCTGTAAGATAGTATCCATGGTCCTTATTTTCTCCCCATTTTCTGATAAAGGAATTTTCCATCTCCTCCTAGTTAGTAATGGAGCGGTCTCCCAAATTTTTGAACCATTTTCTGGCCTCTCCATCTAAGGACTGGAAAAATAGTCTCAACACTACATCCAGATGTTCGACATTGAAGTTTTCTGCAAAGGCGCAAAAAACTTCTAGGTGTTTCTGAGCTTCAATATCATTTTCCACATTAAAACGAGGCAGGATTTTAAAATAATCTTGAGGCATGTCATTTAAGACTTGAGGCAATGCTAGGGGGGCATATTTGTTTAACAAGAAGCCCGGTACAACCATTGGAGGTTATGGAGGTGGTGGGAGAATCCGATGCGTAAGAGGAGGAGGTGGAAGGGAAGTATGTATGACAATTGGTATATATTGAACAGAGGCTTGAGGGGCTGACGGAAATGCCGGAATGTTAACAACAGAAACTTCTGTGACTTCTTTGAATTCCTCAACTTCAGGAGTGGGATGGAGAAAGAGGCTAGTGGTATCTACAGATTTAGCTTCATATTTAACTTGAATTTTTTCCAGAGAGGGATTATCTAAAGAATAATCAAGGGTGTGGAATCAGGACCTTGATCTTGAGCTATTTGAGAGGAGGATGGAGAGTCTTCCAAATAAAATCTAGGAATATCTGTGTGGGCTGACTGTATTTCTCTCTAACCTCTCTTGTGTAAAATATTTTCTGGGTTAGACATCGAAGATGTTCTCAAATAGGATGTATCTAACCTCAGATGTGGCTTCCGGGAAGCCAGGACTACAAATAGATTTATCTATTAAATGATAGTGGAGGTGCCAAGGTGAGGGATATGCAACTCTCAGCCCTTCCTGCTCACCTATTTTGAAGGGTGAATGAAAAATTTGTCGAGGCCCAGGGATTTATATTTTATCAAATTCGTTTCCCCGGCAACAGTGCCAGAAAGACTTTTTCACTCCTAGAGACAACCTTGAGTTGTACAAAGACTAGTGCCTAGGACATCTTAACTACAAGGAGCATATGACTCAACTGATAAGAGTTGACAAGACCAGGCTCTCATGCTATAATTTCTTGGGTGAAGGGTTTGAGGAAAGTGGAACCAAGACCCCAAAGTTAAACACAACAACTGCAAGATTGTAGTAACAGAGTACAAACTTCGATATATAAATGTATCCGACAGTTGTAAGATAGAACACTGAAGAGGGGGCTGAATTCTAAAATGACTCAAAACTATTAATAAAAGGTAGGTGATGACCATGTACGAAAATGTAGTGAATATTAACTGTAACAGTGGCTTATCTAGAGGAAAAATCCACATATATTGGGCCTATGCAAAGATAAGAATCCATATATGAGAACAATTTTAAAGACAAAGATCCATTATAGCTAACATCAGAGGAACGATGGAAGAGGTGAAGAGTGGAATAGAATATCCTACCTGAGCCATATTTAAAGTACTAGACATGAGTAAATATGAGTATCTATAATGATAAATCCACATTTAAACATATGAGCACTCGCATTCCAGAACATAGATATGAGAAAAATGGAGATAGGTGAAATGAAAATTTGTATTATAAAACATAAGAAAGGGCTACAAACTGTGAATCATTCTGATCAGAATCCCCAATATCAACAAAACTCCTTATCACTGAATCCCAATGGGATCTTCAACATTAATATCAAAACTCAGACAAAATACATACAGTCCTTTCTAGTGAGTTCTTTGGAAAATCTAATACCCTCTATATGTCCTTGCTTACTACTTTTATAGCTTTTTCAATGAACATACGTGGAAAGATATTTTGGGAAAATATATTTTCTGCGTGCTAGTATGTAGTTTCAAGTCCTGATCAAACATCAAAATTTATGAGAGGTAAAAATGCTTCCCATAATTTTACAAGTCAGGCTTATGGCCGTTTCTATAGAAAATATCACAACTGTCTAACAGAAAGTAATATTTGCAAGAGTGAAATATGAATCTCACTCGAATATTGAAAGTAAAAAATAAAAATGAAACAAGAGGCCACGCGGGCCCATTCATGAGTTGAAAACTTTTAGTGGTGAGAAAGAGTCGAGGCAGTGGCTGAAACAGGTGGTACTATGGTTGCAGAAGAGCTAGCTAACGAAATCGCATGAATTGTACATCTCTGCCAAGTGTCGGCTGCAGGATCAGGTATTGCGGTGAAAGCTTCAGCCCGAATGTAAAATTCAGTCAGTTTAGCATAGCTCACCTGAGTGGGTATCCTATATTTCACTTGATGAAGAAGTGAGAACTCTTTGCTGAGTACTGAAACTATAGTTTCAACCTTAAGTCGAGCGGAATTCTCGGAAGGTATGTCAGTTCAATTCATTTCTTCTGTCAGCCGACATTCATATACTGGTAATGGTAGTAGAACTGCATTTAAAGGCTCCCAGTAGGATGGGAGGCTGGCGAGTGTTAACTCTGTCCAATATGTTTCAAACTGTTAGCCAACAAATGAATTCGACCACTGGGTATACAGGGGGAGTAATATGGCGGTAAAGTCCAGACAAAATGACTCGAAACCTATCCCTATTTTCCAAATTCTTCCTGAACAGCTCGGGCTTGACACTACTAATGAAAAATGGGTATTGTGGGTCTCAGATGTGGGCCTGCAAATCTGTGAAAGGTTTTGGTCTAGGGGCAGCCTTGGACTCACGAGCTTGAGGGGTTTTGGGCTCTGACTTCTTGACTGTGACTTTACCCATGACCATTATAAAGAATGAAAATCGAAAGGAAACCATATAGTGAAAAAGGGATGGAATACCTGTGTAATAAGGACAATGCTTGGGGAAAACGATGCAAGGAGGTTGAAAATGACTTGGCAGCACTGGTACTAGGCGCTCGCACTTTCGCTTATATAGTAACCCATAAAAAAGAAAGTATTTTACCATAGTAAATCACGGAACAAGGTTATACAACTTAGATTAGGGTGATGCTAGTAGGGTTGACATCATAAGGACGTCGAAACTGAGATGTGTGGCATATGGTCATTTTATTATCAGATTTCGGTCAGGTGCATACCACACATCGAGTTAAATGTCAGTACTGGTCGTGTACCGGGTATCCTAGGACTTACTTTACCATTGGATCATAGTGACAGGTGTACATCAGGATCGGGCCCACTAGAAGCGCCAGAGGAGTTCTGCAACAACTTCAGACCTGTAGCCATTTCCCCTGCATAATACTTAACTTCAAGTCTCTTTTTCTACCATGTCATCGAGATTCTAGGGGGGAAGCTTCTGCCTTCCCCCTACCATCCTTGACCCCCCCAGAATTATTCACGCGTCCCTTTCTTGTGAACGTCCCGAACACGGGCGGGCCCTGCCCCCGTACTACTGTCTTGCACCTTTACCTTTTTCGTTTCGTTTCAGAATATTGCCACAAATCTGCCTTATAATATAGTGCCTTATCCGCTTTCATATATGAATCTGTTCTCATATTTACCTCCTCACACCTTTTGAACTATTCACCTCTTTATGCTGTCGAGTGATCTGCCTTCATAAACCTTCTTAGGACTCAAGGGGTGAATGATATAATCAACAGGTAGTTTCATCATTTTTCTGCTTTGCTTGCCTTGTCTAACTGTTCTCAACCATCCTGTTCAGTTCCAGAGTGTCAAGTCTGACCTCTGCTTAGTGGTTTTATTTTTTCCCATGGTTTTCTAGCTCGACGTTGATTTTCTTTTGAACAGTCGTGTTGATTGGCACATGTTTCTTTTATCACAGGTGCGCCAAACCCTGTTTAGCATAGATTACAGCTAAACAATCACACTGAATCCTGTAGGTTTTGATTTGACCTATTTTATGAGTTTTTGTCAGTATTTCTTGGCTCTGAATTGGTTTTTTACCTTGCAATTGGTCTATTGAGATTGTTTTTACTTTGTAGTCTCATTCTTCTCAACTGTTTGTCCACCTTCTTCTCAGTGGAGTTTGTAGCCCTAGGGTTTCTAGGTGCCTTGTGCTGTTTATTTGACCCCCTTCTCACTGAGCCTTCTGAGTTAAGTTCGATTCGCTTTGATATTTTTTGATTCAATTCACTGACTGATTGTGTTAGTCTTTCTTTTGATTCTTCGTGTCTTTGGCTTTTTGGATAATCACTTTTTTTTTTCTTTTGACTCTCTAATCGTCACTTCGAGCATAGATTACATTTCTTGTTGGATCATTTCGAAATCCCTTTATTTTCTTGGAAGATTGCATCCTTTTTTTCAGTGCGTTTTATGTTTGTATTTCTTTGGTATCTTTGTTTTAGATCGTTACATTCGTAGTGCTCAAAACTAGTGTTTATTTTTCTTTTTAGTGTAGTAGTGCATTGTGTACTTCATTCATCTAAAAGACAAAAATTGCATTCTTTCGCTTAAATTGAAATTGAAAATGTTCTTTTGCATTACTAGATCTTAGTGAACTAGGAAAGATTTTTTGTTTTCTCATTTGGTTGTGTTGGATGCATTAGTGAAATTCTTCTGATGTTTAAATTGATTTCTACTTTGTCATAAATTCCTATCCTTCTCTTAGTTAGCATTCATTGAATGGAAATGATGTTATTTTGCATGTAATGTCATTTAGAATTCAAGATCACATTCGGTAAGGAATTATAATCGCAAAATTAATTCAAGATCAACCTTAAAATGAATTCAATCAACCTAAGGAAATATTGAAATATAATGCACATATTTTAGAGGTCTAGGTTAGTGACGTGTTCCGGTGTCATTAAACCTAGTAGCTGTCGTTCGCCATCTGGCTTTAGACAGCGCTAGTATGGACTTGTGCTCCTTGTACCATCACATATATAAAGGGAGACCCTCATAGGTTGCAATCCTTTATCCATAGGAAGCTGAGTTTGCCACCCTGTAACTGTGATACACTAAACACAAAATTTGGGGAGAACCCCTACACATACATTAAGTCCTTGGTCATTTCTCTTTCATTTGATCACCAAGGTGTATATTGCAGTTCACGGAAACTTGGTACACCCTCTTGCTTAGATTTCTTGAGTAGTCATTTTGGTCTTTTCGCGACTCTCTAAAAGTGAAAAGATCATCGAGTGCTTGTCCTTTCGAGCTTGTTCAAACTAAAAACGACTAGAGTCAATTTTTCCCTTTTCTCGACTCTTAAAACATGAAAAGGCATAGTTTTGTTTCAGTGTCTTAAAATTGACTGCCCACAAAATATTCCTGGCTAAAGTTATATTCCTTAGTAATTCTTTAGGGTTTATTCCAATGGAAATGTTTACCGAGTTTACTGGTCAAGGATCCCCATCCAATGGGGGTCCTGGTCCTTTTCCTTCTTTTGGAAATGTTGGCTCCCCTTATATGGCAATGTTGTCCCTTCCTGGGTTAACTATTAGTTTACCCATTTGGCTATTTTCAACCTCAGTGGTCCCGAGTGTATCAACCTATGTCCAACGAAGTTCTCCTCCCCCTGAACCATGTCAATCCCATGTTGATCCTAAGATTGACCCCTCACCTTCTTCACCTATTTCTTCACATAGTTATTCCTCTTCACCTGGTGAAAATTTGGATTCTAGTACCCAGGTGGCTAAGAAGAAGAAGAAGAAGTCGAAGAAGAAGAAAGAAAATAAGTCGGGGGGAAAATAAAAAACTATTGCTACCCATGAAAATAATATCGAGAAATATCCCACTCTGTCTTGCAGAGTCAAACTCCCTTGCAAGCTATGTGAGGGTGAACACCTTTTTTGTGATTGCCCTAGTATTCCCAAAGTGCTAGAAGTGTGGTCCATTGGCCCAATTATTCCTTCATCATCAACCTCTAGGCATCATGCTGATGATGAGCCTTCAGCCAAAGATAATGAGACTCGTAAGAAACAGGGTAAGATCAAATTTCCCTGTAGGTTGTGTGAAGGGAACCATCCCATTCACCTCTGTCCTTACATGGATGAAGCATCTAAAGTGTTGGATACCCTTTTGGCTTCTGAGTCTTGTCTTCCCATTAGTTATTGGAAATTTTCTTCGAGTCCTTCCTTAGTTGATCAACCCATTGATCGGGATTCATCTCCGGTCAATTCCACTCTCTCTGAAAGTCAGTCTCCTGAGTTCATTCTTGAAAAATCATTGGTTGAGAAAAAATTCGACCTGATTCCACCTAAATCTCATCAGGTCTTTTCCATCGAGAGTGGGTCTCATCCCAGTTAGGTTATTTTTATTTCCTATGATCCCTTGGGATCAGAGGACGATCCTCCCATTTCCATGATCCAGGAGGGTGATCCTCTGGCTCTCGTCACCACAGTTCCAGAAAGTGATCCTTCTGATCTCATTGCCAGAGCCCAGGAGGATGGTATTTCCGTTCTCGTAATGCGGGGGGATAATCCTCTTATTCCTATGGCACCCCCTCCATGTAGTTTGGTCGCTTCCTTTGATTGGAGTCGATTTATGGGATACCATCTTCCTTCTTACGTGCCCTTTGAGATCACTATACAGGCCTGCAATATGGTTTTACTGGGCATGATTATAGATGAAGGCACCTCGGTTAGTATTCTGTCCTAAACTACATGGCAAGCTTTGGGTTCTCCACGACTTGTGCCTGTTACTCAGAATCTGTTGGCTTTTAACAAAGGAACAAGTCAACCGTTAGGGATCCTTTTGAGGTTGCCTATTACTTTGGGAGGAAAGATTGTCTATATAGACGTGATGGTCATCCAAGGCCCTTTGGATTTTAACTTACTCCTAGGGCACAAATATACTTATATCATGGGAGCGCTTGTCTCTTCCCTCTTTTGTGTGATTTGTTTTCCACATGAAGGTGAGATCGTGACCATTGATCAGCTTACATTCTTTGGTCCTGATTTGACATCTAGTCTACCATCATCCCTTCCTGGTCCTTACCTGCTGGTGATTTCTTCCCTACCATAGGTCAATTATGTGGCCACTTGTTCCATGTCCACATCCACTGATGATTTGGTCAGTGAAGTAGTACACAATGTACTGGGGGCATTGGGTCCTAATTTTTGAGATGTTTTTCTCCCATCAGATGAGAAACTCTTGGAAGCCGTGAATTCTTATTCATCATGATTAGCTCATTGGAGATTTTTTTTTTTCTTTTGTTAAGCTCCTTAAAAAATCAAACAAGCTTAATGGAGAAAAGTTTGTTTTATTGTGTCAAGCTCCTTAAAAAATGAAACAAGGTGGACGGAGTAGAGTTTTTTTTATGAGGATGGTTTGTTTGCTATGTCAACCTCATTAAAAAATGAACTAGGTTATGAGGATAGTTATTTTACTATGTCAACCTTGTTAAAAAATGAAATAGGTTCCCTTTTTAATTTGAGTCTTTGATAAGATCTCGTAAGATCCTAGTCGAGTCCTTCCCTTGATCTCGTAAGATCCCAGTCGAGTCTTTCCCTTGATCTTGTAATTGAACCTTCAGTCCATCCACCTGTCAGTAACTAGCAGTTTACTCTGGTGAATGCATTGAATCTTGGGGGGCATGTACCTCGAATTGAGTCACCATGTTGGGGGCATGCAAACGTTTGAAGCATAGTTTGTTTCCGTTTCAATCTTGTGTAAAAATGAAACCAACTTCAAGCACATTTTATCTTTGTTTCAAGCTTGTGTAAAAATGAAACCAATTTCAAGAAGAGTTTCCTGATTTCAAGCTTGTGTAAAAATGAAACCATTCTTATTTTGCCTCTCATGATTGCCTTTTTATTAGCCTATTTTGCCAGATGAGCCTTGTTTTTCTCATTCCATCGTTACCATATGCTCGACCGATCATATGCCCTCACTTGATTGTTTTACCAATTATTGGGGAACTACTACAATGAGTGGTCTTGTTAGCTATCCTCTTAACTTTTATCATGTTTTGAGTAGTTTCACCATCACCGGAACCAGTTGCTACCCTTTATACCACTCGTTCCTCTAGGAGGAGTCATCTTTCAACTCTTTTATGACTCTCGAAAATTGAAAATATTGTCGATACTCTTGTCATTTTGAACTCGTTAAAGGCTGCAAAATGACATCTACCTAGTATATGTTTACCCATTTTTCGAGCTGGGATAGATTATTTACGAAAAAGGAATACCTTAGCCAATCACAACTAAGAGGTTCTCTCAAACATATTTTTCTACCTTTTCGAATCTATGAGACTACCTACAAAAAGGGACTGCTGGAGTTTTCTTTTCCTCTTCTTTTCAAACTCTCTAGACATGAAAATATGCCGAGTTCTTCCTTTTTCAGACTCGTTAAAATCTAATTGACATCGAAAATCATCACCATGACGTCACCGAGTTCCTCCTTCCTAGGGCTCGTAAAATTTACTAGGATGGATTTATCTGAAGGAAAAACTTACATGACAAGCATATGCTATCCCCTTCAAGCTTGTTTTCCAAAAATAATTGGGGCACTCACCAAAAATGGTGGGGGGAAATGGAACCAGTTCTCAGTTGTGTCGGTAGTATGTCGCTCTTGAACATGACACTCATCTACATTTGTGTCGGGTTGGGGCCATCTCATTTCGTCATTTTTTTCCTCCATGGGTTTGGGTAATCTATTTTTACTTCTCATCTGCTCTTTGCCACGTCATCATGACCTCAGATCCCTTGATGTTAAATACTGCCAAATCCAGAGTTGTGTCGCTAATATGTTCAAGAGAAGTTTCCGTTTGCAGTTTTCAACCTCCCTCTGATCCTCTTTTTGGTCTTGATTCACTATCATCATATTCCTCTGTCTCGTGTCGATGATGTGGGAAAAATTATGGCCCTCCTTTGACCAGGTCACTTCCTGTCGACTTCAGCTCATTATCTAGGAAGTTGATCTAGAGAATCCCTTCTAGTACCTTGGAGCTTGCATGCTTCAATGTAAATTTCTTCGCATTCGACGATAGGTACACATCATTGGCATTCAATCGAGTGATTCTGTGGGTGTTCGACGCCATATCACTGTTCACCTTCCGTGGATTGTACTAGTTGTACCTTGAGAACCATTGTCATTATTGGTGGTTTCTCTCGTGCCTATTACCAGCTTTCATCATTGGCTGGTAATCAGGTGACTTTCTTGCATGTTTGACTTCAGCTCACATATTTGCATGCTTTAATTTGTACTTGGTCGGGTCGAGATGGAGCGCAAGACCCTAGGTTTTGTCTGATAATATCCAGGCTGCAGGATATTTTGGTTTATCATGACTATATGCATGACTCTTTTGATTGGATGGCTGTGACCATACCTGAGTCTATTTATTGATCCTTACTGCTGGATGGTTGCGCCCATACCTTGAATCTCTGTTTTATATCTACTCTATTATGGATGGCTGCACCCATGCCACATGTATAAGAGATATTAGTTGTATTTTTACTTGTAAGTCTTCTGACGGTGGTGTTTGGTTTGAATGCATTCTCGTAAAGAATTTCACTCCTCCGTCTCTCTCGGACCTGTTGACCACACTTCGTCAACTACCCCGTAGCAGTACACCCCCATTTTTTCAAATGGGATTCGTCATGTTCGACGTGGTTGCGCCATTCAGATTCCATCATCCAGTTTCGATCGACAGTTTTTATAATGATGTAAACCCATTCTGCATTTTATGATGTAAATGATCTATGTAAGACCGTCCATGTATGTAACAACCTAGGTAAGCCTAGTATGTTGTTGATGACTTCCATTCTAGGAGGTTTTTTGTCTCACTGATTCACGAAAGTGATCGGCAGAGTTTTTCCCTCCAGCCTCACCCCAAAGCTAGGGTGGATTTTGTCATCAGCATGCTAAGTGAGTCCTAGTGTTTTTTTATCGAGTCCTTGTAAAAGTAGTTTGAACTACTTGGTCTACTAGATCATATGTTGAGTCGCAGAACTGGGTATTTATTTGAGGGTCTATGCAAATGGGTTTTCCCCCTTCATGTATGTAAATGTATTATCTCATGTAAAAGAGGGTTGGAAAAATAATTATAATCCCCTCTTAGTCAATTAATTAAATTTTCTGGTCAATTAATAATAAAATCCTAAACCAGAAATTTAATTAATTTAGGATCCTAAATTAGGATTAAATCTTTAAAGGCAAAATTTGTGGGTCCTTGGAAAATGATTTTGAAAGCCCCAAACCAAGGGAATATTGAGAATTTTAAGAAACATTGGACCCTTGGGCCTTGGTGGTTAAGTCAAAGTCAAAATTGTGGGGTAATTAACTCAAAAATAGTATTTTTGAGTTAATTAAAATTGAATTAAATGATAAATTCGTTTTTTTCCCCAAAATTTTAATTTCAACGCTCCGGATTAAAAGATAATTAAATATTTTGGACGGTTGAGATTATTTTGACGAGGATCATCCAAACTAGCCGTTAGAGATCTAGTCCTATAAATTTAGAGGTCTTTGTCATTCTTGGATCATCCGATCTCAGAATCGTGTACTTGTCTGGAAGCTCTTGTAAACTTTTTTTTTGAGGAATAAAGCTAAAGACTTTGGGGTTACAAATCTGGATGTTCCTTCTCAGATTTATGTGGTGAATTCTCTCTAAACTCTGCTACTTGGTTTCTTGTGTTTTATGCTTGATGGCCTACATGGATTGATCTGCATATAGGTATCTTATGCAGTTTTCTGGATTTATGAAATAGCATTCTGATTTTTTTTAATGGATCTCATGTTGTTTTCTTGAATCTCTATCAGTTTAAAGCTCAGATCTAAGTGTGCAGGGGATTTTTTAAAAAGATTGGGCGTTTGGGGAAATCTTCAGTTGGATCAGCCAACTCCCAATAAGCATAGATTTGATAAGCTCTTGATTTGTTAAATTCTGGGTCCATCTTATGATATTTGGGTTTTTGCAGGGTCTTCTAAGGCTTGTGCCTCTCATTAAAATCTTAATCTCTGAAAATTGAGCTAAAATGGATTTTAATCTGACCTTGAGGGTTTTAAATTTGTAAACTAGCTTGTATATTTGTAAATTCTTTCAAGATCGTTAGGGTTTAATCATTAAATTGGCGTGTGTATTTTCAGATCCAGCTGATTTCTTGCAGGTTAAGGGTTTGAATCAGAAATTTTTTAGATCTGAGGCAGATCTAGCCTCCATAGGCCAGATCTGGCCTCAAACCTCCACTGTGGGAAAATTTGGGCATTACTGGTTCAAGAATTTTGAAAGTCTGAGCGTAAATTGAAGAAATTTTAAGTTGCTGAATAATTTAAATGTACTGGGTTTCATTGCTGGTTCTGTGCACTGGTTCCTCTGCGTTATATGTCTTCTGTTCCCCATCTGCTGCCGTCCTCTCTCTTCACACAGTGTTACAGCTCTTCATTGCCATCCGATTCCCACAATTCAAAACGCTCGTCCTTCTTCATACTGCCGCAGACCCATCGATAATCCCACCTGCGCTCCAGTTATCTTCACGCTGTTTGACATCGACCTGCATTCAAACATCTGCTCCTCACGTCAGTTTAACCTGCATTCTCCATTTTCAAACTGCGTCCAAGTCTGCCTTCAAGCTGCGTCGGCATTCCCGTCAGCATCTTCACACTGCCGTCCAGACTCCATTCCGTCCAAGCTCCTTCACGCTGTAGAACCTGCCGGAACAAAACGACAAACGCATAGCGAATTAACGCACACAAGAAACTGAGCCCTTACATATCTGCGTTTTGAATTTTTTTTTGGGTATCGATTTCGATTTGCTATTGTTTAGATTTCATTCGATTCATAGCGTAAGTTAGACTTCCGTTTGTATTTGATTTTGTTTAGTTCCTAGGTTAGCGTAAGTTTAATTTAGATGGGTTTCATTTAATTTTGTTTCGTTTAGCTTTAGTTTAGTTCTTTTAGATTTTCTTTAATTTTAGATTTTTGATTCTAGCTTTAGTGTTAGGTCTTCATTTAATCATTTTAGAATTAATTTAGTGTTAGTCTTTAGATTATAGACTTCCATTTTTTTTTAAATTTTGATTTAGTGTAGCTTAGTCTTTAGTTCTAATTTAGTTAGATTTCAGATTTAATTTAGTTTTTAGATTAGAAATTTTATTTCATTTTAGAACTTTTCTTTAGATTTAGATTTAGACTTAAAAAATAATAAAAAATAAAAATTATAAAATTTCTCAAAAAATATCTTTTATAGTCAAATGAGCTTTTGAAATTTTATCTTAAGAGTGACTATATAAAATCATTGATTTGTCTGGATCGAAATTAACTGAGCATTTTAAATCCTGGCATTTTCATTATTCATGGTTGTGGTGTTTTTAATTGAATATCATTGATCAATTGTGTTTCCATAAGCAGCAGTTAGTCATCATTCACTGGTTTATAATTGCATAACGAGATCTTGTTTAAATCCATAAGGCACTGGTCTTAAAAGTGAAATCTAATCTGTGGAATCTCGTTTATTCTGTCAAGTACTTGATGTTCTAGCTGTGTCTCCTAGATTTATACTTCATTTCTAAAAGGGTCTACCTCCCTTAGCCTGCAATGAGACAGCTTAAAGAGAGAGATTGGGGATAAAGGTGACAGCCCCCAGTCTGAGCCGTTGTCGCGGTGCCCTGAACAATCTGTGCGACAACAGGACCTCATGCTTTAGGGGGCATCTATTACACAACATTTTTTCACCTTCCCTGAAATCCCCATCTTGCACATTGGAGGACCATTTCTGTGACTTATATGTAGTGTCATGCCTTGCAAAAACTATCATTGTATCCCTTTCCATGAGGTGAACATTTCTTTTGTTGACTATTCCTGGAACATACCATAAAAGCACATGATTTTGGGTCGTCATTGGTAGGAAGTTATGGCCTCACGCCAATAAGAGAAGTTATCATTGGGCCCCGCACCCATTGGTGCTCTGTTTCAGTGGACTACCAACCTTGAGCTATTTAGGGAAAGTTTTTTAAATATAGAAGAAAAGTTTCCATTTCCAACACTTCATGAGCAGAGTCAGCATGGGTTGTTCGACTGAATAATGTCAAACATCTTCCTTTGGCTTCTTGTTCCCTAATTTTGGGAAACCTCCCAAAGGATAAGGCCTCCCTTCCACCATTTGAGGGATCCCAAACTCCTCCTCCTCCTCTCCTATAAATACATCTCTCTCACATAGATGCAACTAGCTGAACATTTTGGAGAATAGTTGAAACAGTCTGATATAACTAGTATGAGATAGAGAAGAGAGAGACCCCTTGTCGAGAGAGAGTCTAGGTTGATTGCCTCACCATGTCCAATTCTTCGATGAATACTCGATATGCATTTTGAATGGACCCGCTGAAGGAGGCTGTGACATCAAGGATCATTTGGTTGTAATCTCTTTCTTTCTCTTAATTAATACATGACTGATGTTTTGGTTCCCATCTTGTGTTTATGTGATTTATCTTGTGAAATACGTTTAATTCTCATCGACCAATTAGATAGTATGAATGAAAATATTGTTGCATATGCTTCTATCATTATCTGATCCTTGTGCAGGCACCTGAGTACCATTGCTGACGGGCTGCGACGTGTCAAGACGAAGATTAAGAGACTGCTACCACAACTACGACAATTGCGTTGGATCAAAGGTAGGACATCTATCTCGACTCAGTTTCATTCATTAAATAGGAATCAATGCATTAGCATGTCCTCTTGCTGTTAGAACAACCCTGGGGCTAAAGGGATCGCCTCTATCCGTGGAGAGGATTTACCTACACAACACTACTGTCTATCAACTGTTAGTGGGTTCACTAATGTATCTAGTGAACACGAGATCAGAAATTTTCTATGTGATTAAACAACTGAGTCAAGCTATGGTTAAGCCTACCAAGCTCTTTTGGAAGGTGGGGAAGCATGTCCTGAGATACCTGAGGGGCACATCAGAGTATGGTCTATGGTACAAGTAGACGAATGGAGTGAAGTCTCATGGTTTCACGGATGCAGATTGGGCTGGCAATCCATCGGATAGAAAGAGAACATCAGGAGGGATATTTAGTATCGAGTCTACAATAGTTTCTTGGTACAGTAGCAAACAAATATCTGTGGCACTCAGTTCAGAAGAAGCAGAATACATGGCAACAAGCCAAGCTGCATGTGAGGCTATCTAGATGAGAAAGATCTTGGTTGGTTTGTTTAGTTCTCATATGGATTCGATAGTGATTCATTGTGATAATCAGAGTTGCATTAAACTCTCAATTAATGTTGTGTTTCATGATAGGTCCAATAATATAGATATCTAGTACCATCATCTCAGAGATTGTGTGTAGAGGAGGATCATGTTGCTTCAGTACATTCCCATAGAAGATCAGGATGCAAATATTCTGATGAAGGTACTCACCAAGAGCAAATTCGAATACCATAGAGATAGGATCGGGGAGAAGGATAATCCCTTTCTTGTTGAGAGGGAGTGTTGAGATTCAACAATAAGATTCAACACCCACACTAGTGCATTAAGCTCCCGGTTGCATTAAGCACCTACACTAGGGTGGGGCCCACAGGGCTATTTTTGGGTGCATGTCTATTTTTATTATCCCTTAATTTAGATGGACATTAAACTGTAATATATTCTCAATGTGGACTTGAAATAGTTAATCGAAGTGGAAAATTCATTTAGCTAGTGAATTTCAAGTTAGAGGTTGGTTGGTGGGACATGCAGAGTAATTCTAGTTGTAATAGAGTTCGAAGTGTAGTGGTGCATGGGTTGGTGCAAGTTGTAAATCAGTTTAACTCAGTTGTGCTAGTTGTCACTAAAGATACACTAGTGAGAGATCTAGTGAATTAAATATTAATTAATTCACAATAAGTGATCTCACATGCAACTGAGCATTTACTATTATTAGCTACATGCATGTCAGATCCAATGGAGACCCTGTTGAGTTCTAGGTGAAAGGGAAGTTGACAATTAGTCGTGACATTATCCACTTGCACACATGCATGTAAACACTCATCGGAGTGCCCATGATACTTGCACAGTCAAGGCAGGCAAGTTTGCATCAATTCAGGGATTGCATTCAATAGGGATTGTGCAGTGAAGGCAAGGTTTCTCGAGACAGTAAATTGGATAAGGAATTTGCCAATTTTTGTATGAAAGTGTGAGACAATTAGCTGATGTAGTGAGGGCTCTTGTGAGAAGATTTTTTTATGTAATTGTTTCATGATCCATGATATAATATACAATAGAAGATAATGGGGTTTTTAGCTCTAAGATTTCCCCGAGAAATTATCTGTAGACTGTGTTGTGTGTGATTGATCTTTCTTCATGCTTATGTGATTAGCAATTGTGTTTTTAATTCCACAAAGATTTGTAGAAGTGATTCAATATTTAACTTTAAAACATTGTTAGATCAGGTGAATTGAAGATATACATACATATTGTATAATTTCTACATGGCCATGTGCCAATAAACTTACATATCATGGCATGGTCCTTCTTGTAGCTTGAGTATTTCTCTAGTTTATTCGTTGGGATCATGAATCAAGGCTTCTTAGCTTCATGTGGAAGGCACTATCCTCATATTTGTACCTTCCAGTTGGCACTAAGAACTGTGTTATCCTCCACAGTGTCCCAAGGTTTAGAACAGAGATCGAAGGAGGTAACCTCAAACCACTTAGGATTTGGTAGCTAGCCCTACCAAATCAGAGAGGGCTCTCTCTATGATCTCACGGCCAAAAACGTGACTGGAGAGGGTAAAAATATATTAGGCTAGGTATTGAGCTCTAGGTTTTTGAAATTTAGGGTTTAGCTGGATGAGGAGGAGAGGTCAAGGAAACTAGGTCAGGTCTCAAAATATTTCAGTTGCAGGGATACAAAGGGGAAAGGAAGGTATGTTCAGTGACACTTTGAGGTTGTCAATTTAGTGTAAGGTGGAAAATAAAATATTCAAAATGAGCATGACAAGCATGATTTCAATTATCAGAAGATGAATAACATAAACATGAAATTCCTATCAAAATAAAGCATATAATTGAGAATTATGTTTAAGAAATTACATGAAAATCATTGAAAGAAAATATATGGAAAGAAGGATAGCTAAAAATTCATAAAAGTGATTTACAAAAGGAAAAAATTGCCACAAAATCATACCACATGAATCCCTATATAATAGCTGCAACTGGCCTTGTATTTTTGCAAAAAAAAACTATACACAAACCTCTAAGCCTTCTACTCTCTAGTGTCCAACCTTGAATATGAATGAAAACATGCTACATATAGACCAAAAACCATATTCCCCTCTCTTAGGGGTCGAATCCCTCATGATAGGAAAAATTTACATGGTTTTCTCTAACCAAACCTAAGACTAGGGAGGTTAGAACAAACTCTCCATTTAGCCTTTGACTGAACTTTCTAACATTAATGATCATCATAATTACATCAAATTAATTTACAAGATCAATTAAATTTTATCAAATCATGTAGAAACCAAAATTTACTGATTACATCATGAGAAATCGAGTTTGACTGATAAAAACAAAAAAATGACCTTGCTGACAAAAGCACAAAGAATTTACACAGAAGCACAATGTGCATGCCAGAAGCGCAGTGTGCACTTTTTGAGCATGTATTGAGGGAGTTTCCTTGGTCCATTTGCTGATCTGAAAATTGATGATGGTAGCTGAGTGTGTCTACTAGCCTCCTGAAGTGTTTAATCTACAAAAACTCCTTTTCTAGACCTCCAAAAAACACTTTTCCCATAGCTACTCCCAGGAGCACAGTGTGAGATCTGAAATAGTGGCAGAAACCTATTTTTGGGCATTTTTTTTTGCTTTCTCTCTGAAACTACAAGTTGAAATGGAAACCTAACTATATATCTATAATGTATAAGTGAGTATCTATCCATCCATGTATTTTAGACCTCATTTAGTTCCATTATGAAGAAGCGCAATGTGAGCTCGATGCGCTTTTGTACATCTCAAAATTGTCAAAATACCCAAAAAATTCAAAATTGACAAAAATTCTTCAAAATGGCTTGAAATTTGTTTCTTTGACTCCTTGGGTGATGGGTTAGACAATTAAGTATGCATCAGCAAGAAATTCCAAGTTGTCTGTCTTCCTTCGCTTTATTATGATTTTCCTTAGCCTCTTTTTCATGTTTTTAACCCTAATATGAGAAATCTTATTTCTGGTGCAGTAATGCATTGCCTTGTGCCTTTGGATCTTGTTGTTCCTATTGGAATTCTTGAGAATCTTCTCCAAATGATAATTTATCTTTCCAAGTCAAAATTATTTATCTTGCTCATTTTTTGCTGCAATCAACTCATCGAAATCCTCTTGACTTACTGATGGAGATGGTTCACTTTCTTGCTCTTCCTACCTCTTGAGCCCTCTTGTTCTTGGCCTCCTTGGTTTGATTTGAACTTCCTTATCCTCAAGATGATCAAAATAAATCATAGAATTACCTTTGTCATCCTTCTCCTCCAAACCTGGCTTGAATTTACTAAGAAAAAGTTGTTCTACTTGAAGCTTCCTATTCTCCTAAAGAAATGATATGATGAATTTGGACTTTGAAAGTATGTCCTTTATCTCTCTGATTTAAGATTCCTTCTCCTTGATGATTTTCTCAAGTGAATTTTTCTCCTCATGCATTTCTAGGCTTGCCATGTCAGTGTCAAAGTGTACCTATTCTTCCTCTTGTAATGGTGCCTCATGTTGATATGATGATGTTTCTTTTTCAACTAATTTAGATTGAGACCTTTCCACACTGCTAGGAGAAAAAAACAGCCTTTTTCCTCTTCTGTGGGTTTTGGTCACCTCTGCACTAGGTTTCCTTGTCATTAGTTTTCTTGTGGAACCAACTTCCTCAGGTTTTGGTGATGCCAAAAGAGTATATTGATTGCTAGGTTGACTTGTAGCAGGAAAAAGAGAGGCTAACTGTATGAATGCATCCCAAGATAAATTGATCTTTGAAAGTTGATGGAGGACAATGGCTTTGACCAAGCCATGATGAAACAATTTTAATTTATGATCCTTTCATATACTCTATACCCTCTCTGCCATCTTGACAAGGATTCTATAGAGGTAACGAGGTAAGTTAAGAGGCTTGACACCCGTGAAATGAATCAATAATATTATATGGTACTAGTGTAGCCTTGAAAACCTACCCTCACAGTTTAAGTACCTCATTATCATCTTCATTATTGGAGAATAATTTTCAAGTAGTTGTCTAAAAGGAAAAACATGTTTTGGAGCATATTTATAATGTGGCTTTAGGAAAGCTTTGTAGTTTTCAATTTCTAAATCCATGCCTTTAAACAAATTTTCTCCATGATTTGGAGTATTTGTACTTATGGCAATGGCATCTGCTGTAATGTTAAAGTCAATCCTTTCAATGTTGGCTTTATCCTTTTCAAATGTGGTGGCAAACAAGCTTTTCAATTGAGCATGGTAACCTGCTTGCTTAATCTTTTCACAAAAACCAAAACAAGCCACATCCTCAAAGGCTTTCCCAAGGAAAGGTGACGATGTGAAAACAGGGGATAAGGGACTGTGGTGTTGAAGGGAAGGGATGAAGGGATTAGGGAGTGTGTAAATTTATAGGAAAAATTTATGGGGTAAGGGTAGCTATTAGGGAGTGTAGGGAAGTGATAATTCTTAAAAATAATGAGGGGAAGGTGTGAAAGTGGCAAAAACGCAGTCCTAGGCCTAGGAAACTGTTAATGGGGCAACCTAGGCTAGGGTTTGTAAGGAAATGTAGGAAATGGAGGGGAATAGGTGAGGGAAGTGTTTGGGGAAATATGAAGGTTGTAGATGAGTGTAGGGGAGTAGGGAATTTAGGGTTTACACACAGATTTTAGACAAATTGACTTGGAAATGAAAACGTAGTGAAAACCCTAGAAGAGGGAAATACACTGAAATTTTGAGAAGATTGT
This sequence comes from Pinus albicaulis, assembly GCA_034641835.2. Taxonomy (NCBI): domain Eukaryota; kingdom Viridiplantae; phylum Streptophyta; class Pinopsida; order Pinales; family Pinaceae; genus Pinus; species Pinus albicaulis. The sequence goes on from CM076574.1 coordinate 1,406,537,703, forward strand.
TGCAAAAGAAGAGGGAGAATTGATACTTACTTGTCCAACAGGCACTAGAAATTCTGAATTTCTGAAATGAAACCTTTAAGATGCTTACTTTTCCTCCAATTCGAACAAGAAACAATGGATGCCAGAAGCATAGCGTAAGAGGAAAAGTGTAGCGTAGGAGGAGAATTTAGGTTTGCAAGGAGAAATTTGATTGCTCTGAAGGCTGAAATAAACTTTTCCAGTGGAGAGATGCATTATGAGAGTGAAATGAGCAAATGATGTGCTTTTTTGGTCTTTAAATAGGCTAGAGGATGATTTTTCCCCTGGGTAGTGATGTGACACCACTTTGTCTTTTTGAAAAATGACTTGATAAGCTAATGTACTGCATCTTTGAACTTTAGTATGCATAGTTACATCTTTATGGAGAATAAAATGTACTATGGAAATAATTTTTGATCATTTTCCCTATTTACTAATCCCATAATTATGACCTAGGTGATGTCATGACTCTTTTTATGAATTTTTTGATGACTTGACTTAATAATGACACCTAATGGACCTATAAAGTGATGTTTTGGACCTTTGAACGGTGTAGTATGAATGGCCATGGGATGATGAGTGAAATAGTTATCTAGAAAAAATATTGATGGCTCATCACAATGAGTGATGGCATGCCCAAGATAAAAATTTTGACCATGGGATGATGGGAGAAGTAACATAACCAGACATACTAACCAATGATCAAATTTTTATTCAAAAATATATTTGAAACTATAAAAATTTGACCTGGGACCTTATCAACAACTTGAAAGAGTAAAATTTGATCACTGGTGACTGACAAGACTGACAGACACTAAAATTGGCTCCAGTTAGGGATGGAAACTCCTTAGGAGGTGTCAAGAACATCATAGACCAGGTAGCCTCATCCATTGGGCATGGAGTCAAAAATAAAAAAACAAGACTCGAAACTGAAATAACTTAAAAAATTGAAATGACTCGACAAAATGAAATGAAATAACTTAAATTTTTAAAACAATAGATGATCAAGAAACCTTATGGCCTTCACCTTGGGCTTCAAGCTTCCATGATAACTCCTTCACACTTTTGGCATCAAAATAAGCTAGAAATATGAAGAAGAAATGAAATACAAGGAAAGTTTCATCTATTATATAGGGATTCATGTGGTATGATTTTGTGGCAATTTTTTTTCTTTTGTAAATCACATTTATGAATGATTAGTTCTCCTTCTTTCCGTATCTTTGCTTTCAATAATCTTCCTATAAGTTGTTAAAAAAAATTCTCAAGTTTATGCTCTGTTTCGATAAGAATTTCATGTTTATGTTATTCTCCTTCTGATAAATGAACTCATGTTTTTCATGCTCATTTTGAATCTTTGCTTTTCCAAACTACACTACATTGACAACCTCAAAGTGTCACTGAACATACATGCCTTGCCCCTTTGTATCCCTGTAACTGAAATCTTTTGAGACTCGACCTAGTTTCCTTTACCTCTCCTCTTGATCCAGCTAAACCCTAAATTTCAAAACCCTAAAGCTCAATACCTAGCCTAATATATTTTTACCCTCTCTAGTCACCTTTTTGGTTGTGAGATCACAGAGAGATACCTCTATGATTTGGTAGGGCCAGCTACAAAATCCTAAGTGGTTTGAGGTTACCTCCTTTTGTCTCCTTTCTCAATGGAACCATTTGTTGGTTTGAGGGGTCCTGACCCTAGGTTCATAGTGTTCTATGCAACCAACAAAACTCTCCAACTATAAGCCCTTTCGGCAGTGATCTGCTTGCACAGACCAAAGTCTCACTCGAAGCAGTATGGGGGGTGTTGGAACTAGGGTTTCACAACTTGAGGGAGCGTGTGATGTCGAATTTAACCCTACTGATCAGATCTAATGCTTATTGATCTATGTGATACTTCATAGAAACCCAAATCTAAAAGCAGATAAAAACCGTTAACATATATGCGTAAAAAAGTTATTATGCTTCAGTCAAATCTAGCTTATCCGAGAGGAAGTAACACTTGGACAATCACATAGATAGTTATTTTGTAAAACTCTTAACAAAAATTCAATCCTTGCACAAACAAAAATATATTTCACATATAATTAACTCATATAAATGCATATTCAAACATAAACAGATCTATAACTTGCAGGAATCAACAGATAATTAACATATTCATGCATAAACAGAAAAATTACAACACAGTTCACCGAAACTTCTTCTTTATTAATATATCTTCATTTCAGTACAATCCTTTCCATCTACGCACACAGTAGCAGAGTCCTTACATATAGCTCAGGACTAGGTCTTCGTGCACATAACTACTAGTATCCTTTCTACCCATACTGAACCCCAACTTACCAAAAACTTAGATCAAAACATCAAACATAAAAATAACATGACATTTTTTCTATCTTTACTCGAATCAAATTCTTACATATTTATATGACTCAGATGTGCACATACCATGGTATCAAATCATGTTTTGAGAGTCATGGTTTCCCTTTTCAACCATTACAATTATAAAGGGGATTTGACCCACCCCAAAGCCCCTTGAATTCTTTGTGCAATGCATATTGAAAAATTCAAAATTATACCCAAAAACTTGACCCAAGGGGACCGCATCCCAACACCTCTATATATTGGTCTCATATCATCTCACCTCACTTACTTGTGCATTGTGAATTCGACCTTGAGAGATGATACAGAGTATTCTGCTAGAAAGCAGATCCTAGCATATAAAACTCACTGCTTCACTCAAATATGAAAATGCTCAATTTTTTCTCAAATAAACCCACAAAAATATTCAGCTTAAAAATTCACATGAAGGAGAAAGAGCTATTAAATCATCTACATATATAAAATATAAAAATTCTCTGGCCATATATTACAATGGAGAGCTTCTCTCAACTCTTGGCCCTTTACAAAAGTTCTCCAACCATTCCTCACATCACACTCTCTCTTAGCTTATCTTCTTCCTTACAAAACTCCCTTATTTATACATAAATATGGATTTAATCCATTCCAAAAATCTCTCCACATAAATCTCAACAAGATCTAAATTAGATTCATTCCAGGTGTGGACTCAACAAAGTCTCGTACATGGAATTCCTACTCCCTAAATTTGCTACCTAATTATATTTCACTTATATCCTATTATTTATCAAAAGAATATATACAATAATCCTCACCTTTACACTTTTCTCTCTCAAATTATTAAAATGAATAAAACAATTAATAAAATAATTAAAAAGCCTCACCCCCTATTTCACACAAATAAATAATAAAATTTGAGCTTGATGCTCTTGCATTAGATTCCCAAGGTTGAAATTAATCATGATCGCTTGATCATGTGTTTTGGATATTTGTCTTCCTGGATCCCATATCTTGTGCTGCAATTCTCCATTTGTTGCTGCTTCTGTCTGTTGTTCTTCTCTAGGTCTCCACAATTTATGCTACATCGCCCCACTCGCTATGCTTTCACAATATTCTGTTGTCTTCCTCTTGTTGCTTCTTCTTTGTTTTACTACTGCTGGCTTCTTCCGGGATACTTTCATCATTATCCGCCTTATCAGTTTAATTTCTCTGTCCAATAGATTTTCTCCATCATCTGCAATAAAACCTGTACTCACAAAATAATTATTGAAATAAAAAACATAAGGCCTCAGTGCCTCTTTCTCTTCTGGCAACATTTCAGTATGCTGCTCGGAAATTTCTTCTTCCATCAGTACATCAGTATGCTGATTTAAATCCTCCATGAGACTATTAGCTAGTCCCTCCTCCATATCACCTGTTTCAAGAATTTCTCCCTGTTCTGGTTCATGATAATGAACTTCTTTGAATTTCTGAATCATTCCTACCTCCTTAATTTTTGTTTCTTGATTATTATTTAGAACAATTTCTTTGTCTTTCTCTTTCAGCAACTCACCCCGAGTATAGATCCTCTGCTTTTCTAACTCTATTCTCTGAAGATCTAAATTTCTGTATAACTTAATGTTGTGACCAGCAACAACCCCCTTTTTATTTAATATTAGTAATAATACTAAATAAATGGGGACCCTTC